>JAPMNP010723387.1:0-10242 GCA_029874935.1 Atherina boyeri | reverse complement strand
TGGATGGGTGGATGGATGGATGGATGGATGGATGGATGGGCAGATGGATGGGTGGATGGATGGATGGATGGGTCACAAGCGATGAGATCCATCTCTGGCCCACTAGTCCTGCGGTTTTCAAATGGTTAGAACCATTACTGTACCTTATGGTGGCAGGATTGAGAAATGATTAAGTTATTTTTATGTTTTACACATATTTATCAAATTTATTTTCATGCAAATGTCAAGTGCTGACATAGTAAGAAGAATGAATGGATAAAAATCAAGTTATCCAGCCTGGCAATGCAGTAAGAATGAACTAATTTATCTCAAAAAGAAAAGAAAGACAAAGCCGGATGGATGTGGAAGTTTTGAGGGAGGATATTGATGGGAGCCTGGCACTGGTAAGGGTGGGGTTCTCCATGCAGCGGCATGTTCACAGAAAGTTTCTCTTTGGCTCCTTATCTGTAGGACTGGCACCACTTCAATGAAAGCCTTATCACCTTCAGTATAATGGACACGGAGGAGAGGACACACTCAATACATCGCAGCAACGAGTGACTGGACACACACACACACACACACACACACACACGTACATACATTCTCCGATTTCTTTATTACCTTTTTTTTTTTGTTCTCAGCTACTTCTTCTCAGTTCTTTTTCAGAACTGGATGATTCACTTCCTTTTTTATCATGACTTGAACTTCCTCAAACATGAAATGTTGTCGCCAAAACAACTGCATTGAGCCTGGGAGGGTTTTTACGGTAAGATCTGACCACGTTGCATAACATCCCTCACATCCTACGCTTTACATTACGGCTGTCAAAGTGACTTTAGGTAGAACTTCCTTAGATGGATTTGTTGATGGAACAGTAACTTGCCCGGGAGAGTTAGTTGCCCTGCATGGCTGAAAACAGACAATATGGCTCAATGTGGGGAAAAAATAAAAATAAAAAATTCAAAATCAGGAAGGCTTAAAGAGAGTGAAAAAGATGAGTCTGAGACAGATTAAAAGTTTAGCTAAGGACAAAACGTGAGGGCAGAAAAATGGGGAAGGCGAGGGGAGATGGATGAGGAGGAGAGTTGACAGGGCCAAAAATAATGAGACACAAGAAGGAAGTAAGTAGATGAAGAAGAGTCTGGCCAACATAAACTGTTTTGCTCTGGCCCCATTCAAACTTCCTATAAGTCCATGTGACGGCTCCGCGGTGCACAACACGGGTGTGCAACCGGTGCTCACGTTTGTAAACAACTGAAAAAGAGACGTCACAAACAATACAAATGATGTACTCAGTGGGACGCTGCTTTATATTGACAGATAAATCCCACAAAACAAAATGGTTCCCCATGAAACAAAGCAGAATTCAGACCCTGGGGGGGGTTGGAATACTTACAACAGCTGGAAACATCTGAATGTGAAACCTTGCTTTCTTTTCTACTAAATTACTCCAGGTTGTTTTTTTAAGAAATGTTTTGATTAATTTTGCACGTGCAAGGGTTAAGAGGTCCGTGGCTCTGGAAAGACGGAGACAAACTGGAGATGAGGGGAGATCAGGAGCCACCCAGACACCGGTTGTTTACCCCCCTGGCAAACAAATCTCCTCATCTGGAGGATGGTGGTCAGCGGCAACAGGAGAGGGAGACTACAAAGAGCCCAGGAGAGCGACGACCAACATCGTGTCCATGTGTTTACAAGCCCAACTGTTTGTTGCAGTGAGACTGACTTCAGTGAGATAGCCAAGTAAATAAAAAGCCAGATTACTCTCACATTTTCTTTTTATCTGGTCTCTTCTGCATGCATCAGTCCAGCCAGCGAACACCGGCAACTATTCCATTTTTGGCAGCTAAAACTAAAAGAAAATACCGTCACAATTTCTTTCGGTTTATGGCACGAACTAGTCCACCTTGACTGGGATATTTTACTACTTCCAGCCTTGTCTCTAGCTTTGCAAAGAATGTAAACTGCATTGTTGAGGTTCAACAGCTGCAGTCGTGGTCTAAATTTTTGCAGCAAACTGGTGTACATACAAACAAAGGCGTCACATTAAAGGCTTCATAATCAAAATTAATACAATAAGAAAAAAAAAATACAATGGGATACTTAAAATCTGCAGAAACAATGTGTTAATAAGCAACAAAATTAGAGTAGAACACAGCAGAGGTCATATCATGATGTGGGACTGTTCCGCTGGCTGTTGTATTAAACACATTTACAGCCCCAGTTCCAAAATAGTTGGGTCTGTGTAAAATATGAATTAAAACAGTATGCAATGATTTGCATAGCTCACATTTTATTCCCAACAAAACATAAAAAACAAATCAGTTATTGAAACTGAGACATTTCACTGTTTCATGGAAAATCGGAGCTAATTTTGAATCTGATGGCAGCAACACATCTCTAAAAAGTTTGGACGGGGCAACAAAAGGCTGGAAAAGTAACTGGTGCAAATCAGAAACAACTGGAGAAGAATTTGACAACTAATTAGGTCAGTAAGAAACAGGTCAGGAACATGACTGGGAATGAAAAGGAGCATTTCAGTGAGACGGAGTCTCTCAGATGTAAAGATGGACAGAGGTCCATTGATCTGCGACAAACTGTCTAAAAATTATGCTACAATTTTTAAATTATGTTCCTCAGCGCAAAAGTGTGAAGACTTTGACGATCCCATCATCTACAGAGTATAATATTATCAAAACATTCAGAGAGTCAAAAGGAATCTCTTTGTGCTTGTGGCAAGGCCAAAAGTCTAAACTAGATGCTGGTGATTTTTGGGACACCAGGCAGCACTGCATTAAAAACAAGGACTCAGAAACACTTCCAGAAATCAGTGTCACAGTTCACCGTACAGTCCACTAGAGGTGGGCGGATCGATCCAAATATCGATAATATCGATACCAACGTTTTGATCGATACCCACATAATAATATCGATACCTAAATTTTTTTTGTTTTTTTTAATACTTAAGTCAAAGTGCACTTAAGGGGAAAACGTTCTCATTTTCGTAAACATGCTACTTGAAAAGAGTTTGTTTTACATTTTTTTTAAATATTTTCTGTAAAAGTGATCATTTTGTAACTTTGTTTATTTAAATAAACAGAAGTGCAATGAAGAGAGAGATTTAGTTTTATAATTGTTTTGTAGTTTCTGAACACTGCCTGAAAAAAAATGTTTGTGTTGTTTTTGAACAAAAGCTTTTGTAGTACTGATTTTAACTGATTAATAATCCAAAATGCAAATCCCAAAAATAAATTAAAAGTCATAAATTAATTTAGATTTAGATTGAAGACGCATCCACCTTAATTATTAAAAAGTATCGGTATCGGTATCGGTATCGGTATCGGTATCGGCGATACTGGCCCTGTATTTACTTGGTATCGGATCGATGCCAAATCCAGCGGTATCACACACCTCTACATACCACAAATGCAGGTTAAAGATTTTTCATGTAAAGAAGCAGCCATATTTGAAAACAATCCAGAAATACTGCCATCGTCTCTGGACCAATGCTCATTTAAAATGCTCTAAGGCAAAGTCGAAAACTGTTCTGTGGTCAGATAAATGAAATTTGAAATTATTTCTGGAAACTGCATCCCGCTGATTGAAGAGGAAAGGGACTATCCAGCTTGTTATCAGTGGACCGTTAAAAAACCTGCATCTCTGATGGCATGGGGTTACATCAGTCACATACTACATCCATCACAACAGTGTGGCTTCACCTGTGAACTGGCCTGCCTGCAGTCCAGACCAAATATTTGGAGCATCATGAAATTAAAAATTTCCCTTAAAGTCCAAGACCATTGAGCAGCTAGAATCCTGCATCAGACCAGAATATGACAACATTTCATGCAGCATCCTCTTTTTTTTTTTTGTCCTTTTGCAATTGTAAACCGAAACAATCATTAACTCAATAAATACATTTTTAGCAGAGATAGATTACATTCATTCACCTTTACTTTCCAAAACACTTACTTTACACAGCAAAAACTATATGAAAACGAAACTTCAAGGAATGATAAATACTTTGTTAATAACAAGTGGCTATTAAATGAACATCACATGAATTCCCATATCAAAAGGCTTGATTAGCCACGCACGCATGAACAATCACTATGACCCACTCCATTCTCCCAGAAGACACAATCTGAAATAATAAAGCTGGTGTGTTTCGAAGTCTGGGCAATGTCTAAACTGAAACAGCAACAAAAAGAGGTCAAGAGCTCGCAGTTCTGGTGCAACATGTCCGCTCTCATCCTTGTTTATCTTTGCTTTGACTTGGCCACAGTTTCAGCCCTCTGCTCCAAAAGACACTGGAAAGCTCATATTTGCTGTGACGTTATCAAGATTCGGATCTGACGCCTGTGAAGCAAAATCTTTCATTCTCTAGCGCTGTGAGTGGTCAGTCATTTGACTTTCTTTCTTTTTTTTTCTCGCATATGAAAACTTGGAGAGGAGTGACGTCATGTGCAGCGAAGCTGTGCTGCTCGTGACTCAGCCATGTCTGATAAAAACAACATAACTGGAACAAATTTCCCCAAATTCACTGTTTTAATAGTCCCGATTCATCATCAGCTCTGTCTGAGATAAATGAAATGACAATTTTCCCAAACCTTTCCCAGATAGGCCCTGTGGTCACAGCTTCAGAGCAATCAGTTTTTTGTTGTTAAAGCTTTTTGCCTGAGATTTCAAATCTTGGCACTTGCCTCATCTTTCCACTCCTGCAATCTGGTTTCATTAAGCTCTTGTCTCCCTCAAGGAAATAGAGCATCTTTCTGTGCCAGAGCAGACTACTCTGTGTCAAATATGAAAGAAGAAAAAGCCAGTGCATTGTAGCTGGTGTAGACAAGGGGAGTCGCTGCGATGAGTTGTTTTTGTTTGATTTGTCATATATTGAGGGAAAGAGAGACTAAACACAACAATGCCCTGCCAAGCAGTTATCCATTAACCACACATAATGACAGAGAAATATGCCGTAAAGGACAGCAGATGCCTCATTTGCACCGGCACACATCTGTGTTACTGTGCACAAACCTTCAATCATTTCAATGCCTGACCTATAATGCCTCATTCTAACAATTAGCACAATCTGGGTCTTCTTTCCACTGTGTTTGCCTTTTCTTCCTGGCAAAAGAAATAACAGACGACAAAAAAATGTAAAATTATTACTTTCACTTCTAAACATTTACCATAGTTTACTACTTGTTTATACTTTATGGATCAGCATTACTTGTTTATGAAACTTTACAAAAGCCTTGAGGCACCTCTCATTTCTGTATATATTTCCAGGAAATCAGGAAATATGTGCAAAAAGAAATGTAAACAAGCAACAAGAGAGATTGTACATTAAAAAAAATGATATGACCATCTTTATTCTTCATCACAGTCTGAATCCTCTTGGAAAGTTTTCAATAACTTGTTTAACTAGTCCTCAGGAATGGTGTTTCTGCCTTTTTGAGGGGTTTATTTCATATGGATGTTGGTTGCCTTTTGCTCTGCTCTGTTTCAACACACACTGCTTCAATGATGTTGAGGTAGCTATGGGGAGGATTTATTACTCCATGAGACCTGTTTGCACTGATATTCAGTACAATACTTGGAGATCCTTGAAGATACAGATCCTACTCAAGGACGTCACTTTTCACTTTTAGTTAGTAATGAATATGATTTAAGCCTGCAACCACTTCTTCTGTTTCAACATATCACTGGTTCATTATTAGTTAGGCAACTACTTGCGCTTGAATGATTCATAGGTCACTGTTCAGAAGCACTTGAAAGCAAAATATAAAGTAATCCAGGATGACTCAAAACTTTTGCACAATACTTAGAATAATTAGAAAGCCGTATAGTTTGATTTTAGCCCAATTTCATAATTGACTATAATAAAGATAATGAAGCCTCCCTGTCGACGAGTTGATTGGCTAGTCTGTTGCTAATAGTGACGTCTGTTGACGCTGATTGGTTAATTTGGTGTCAAACTCGAAGTCTTCGAAAAACACAGCTGTTCCAGCCTATGTCGTTAATTAACCTTTGGAAGGAAAAGGGAAAAAATGGCCATGGATGGAGGAATAACGATACAATCAGGTTGTTTTGTTTAGCATGTAAATAAATACATATATGTTTTGCCAATACAGTTTTTTTTTTTAAGAAAAAAAATTTTTTAAAGAAAAAAAAAACGGAACGCAAGAGTTCTGTGGCGGCTAGCATTTGTTAGCGTAGAAGCTAACGAGAGCATCGTTAGCTAATAAGACGTCAAGTATACTACTAAAGAGGAGATCAAATATGAGCCCTTGTGAGAGCTTACATGAACAACAAAACACTTAAATCGAGTAAATCCAAAGCAGAACAAGTTGTTCAGTAGAACAACCCAAAAACACGGCTGGAAAGAAGTGTGGACACCGAGTTGAGAAACATGAGGGTAAGCTGCTGAGAAATACTTCTTTGTGATGCCAAAGGTGTTAGCATTGCCAATTGTACAGTGATAATGTTATTCTCTTTTTCTTATCTTTCTTTTTTTTCTAAGTGTAGTTTACCATTTAAAAAATAAATAAATAATTATATATTGTACTTTACAGGAGTAATTGCACCATGCAATGCATGTGCGCGTGCAACCTCCAAGAAACAGGATTATGAGATGAGACTTTGTGGAACCCTAACGCCCCTGCAGGTCCCCTCTCCTGTCAAAGCTCTGGCCCTGCGGTGTGTCTTTTTACTCCTGTTATCTCACGTCTCTCTCTCCGGCTATTGTTTCCCTAATCTGCTCTATTTTATCTAATCTGCTCTCTCTACATCTCTTTTTGCATATCCCCCACAGGTCCCTCAGGTTATTAGCCTGATGTGCTTGATCTTGAAGTTCTTTCATCCTAATGCACAGATAGGCATGAAGAGGCTTAAAGCTGGAAAAACAAGCAAGGAGCCGAGTGAGTGTATTTTGAGATTGTTGCAACACTAAACATATATTTTTTTGTCTTCGTTTGCACAATTTCCTCTGTTGCTCCTTGATCACTAAATTAATACAGCCATTTTTATTTCTGCTCTGCATATTCATTTGAAAAAAAAAAATTCTTTTCAAATTTGGCACAAAACTTGCTGTGTGTCTACTCGAGCATCTGACTGAGCAGCCCTCTGCCTTGTGGGGGTGGCATGTGTGTATATGCATGACCAGGGTTATGCTGTGTGCTTACACACACTTTTCATGCTTCTGCTTTGCTTTGGCCAACATCATCTATCCCCCATGTTAGGCTTGGCTTGTGGCTGTTGGACTTAGTTACTGATTGTGTGACCTTCCCTGACCACCTTTTATTTAGACAAATTAAATTCTTATGCATTAATTTAGAATAAAGTGGGGATTTCGAAGCATCAGGCATATTTTTTTCAAGAGATTTCAGCCTATTGTATCAATAGTGGTCCACCTTAATAGATTTGTAAGTGCAGTTCTTCATTTTTACCTGTTGGTGTCAGTGTTACACCGTGGTAAAACCCTCTTCAGGAAGGCCGAGGAGCCCAGAGGAGGGTCTTGTTTTTAAGGTGGTTCATGAGGGTTGAAATGTATAAGAAATCTCTAATAGATAGTAATGTGAAGGGGTCATACGGTTTGTGTGACTGTGTAGATTTGAGTCATTACTGAACTGTATTGCAGTGAGAGATCTGCCTCTCTTGCTGATGTTCTGGCATTGCCTTCATCTATGTTTTCCACTTCTTTCTGCGTGTTACATGCCCTCTTCTGCCTACCACACCAGCGCTGTCCGTGTCTTGGTGCGGCATGTCGTGGCTGACACAGAGAAAGCAGCTTACAGCTCCTGGTCCCTGCTCGGTGCTGGCTGGGCCGGGTGGCGAGCGCCTTGGGGCCTCCCGGATTGCCACCAACAGGGCTTTATCGGTCCTGAGGATTACTGTGATTTCATCAGCCGCTCAAACACACACATATGCATGCATGCGCGGTATGCACGCAGGCTTAGTAGATATGCAGGAAGTGGGTGGCTTGACAGGTATAAAACTTGTGTTATTGATTATGTGATAGCACAGATGCTTTATTCAAGGCTGCTTCTGTTTACAGGGGCTGAATCTTCAGTTATGTACAGTATATGTGTGAAAAAGGGTGCGTCACCATGTGAGGTTGCTGGAGCAAAGGTTGGCTGGAGGTGTTGGTGGGTTCTGTGTGGACTAAAAGGAGCCAAACAGCAACAGTTACTATGGTGTATTATATGTGCTAAGATTCTTGTGAGCGTCTGAGTCAAGGTTTGTGACTTAAGATCAGTAGAAGAACATAAAACCGCCTTGATTTCTTCCTCCATCTTCCTCTATATGCATCTGTTTTGAATGTGACAAAGCTGGATGAATGGCATAGCAACAGGTTTTATGGCTACTAAACCAATTTTTACTTATAAAAACATCATGAAGTAGGTCAAGCCTGAATGAATTTTTGTGTGTCCCATCTGCTTGCATGCAGTCATGTGCAATCGAAAACATTTTTTAACCCATTCTCTCCTCGACTTAACGTTTACTTAAGCTTGATTTATGCCTGTGAGTGGTGCGTGTCTGAACTGGCCTTTCTGTCAGCTTCTTCTTCAGCGAAAAGGTTGACCCTCCGAATGTTTTCATGTTGATCTCAGTTGTTGCTAACAGCTGACCATCACAAGGACAAAAAACCCTGACCACACAGTTAAATCAGCTCCTAATTATGTGTTGCTCTACTTTTTTTTTATTTCTCCAGCATATGAAGCAGAAAAATATAATAGCAGATACCCTGAGGACTCAGCATGCATGTCCCTGTATCTATAGTTGTCTTTGTGTGTGAATTTCTGTCTGTTTATTTGTGTGTCTGCCTGTGTGTTTCAGTCTGTCTGTTTTTATGGCCCTTTGTGTGCCCGCGTTGGTGGAGGAGACTGCACGTGTGTGTCTGCATATTTATGTCTATGTCTGTGTTTGGGTCTGAATGTGTGTAAATGTGTGTTTGTGGCTTTGCTCTCAGGTGTGATCATGCTGTTTGGCATTTTTTTGCTGCACTCTACGTGTCTGGCTATGATCAGCCTGTTTGGCTCAGTGCTTTGACAGGAGATTTACTGCTATAAACCTTTTTAAAATGTATTTATTCAGCAGAGTATCCACTATTTGAGAAACAAACTATAATGATAAGATGAAGAGGTAATTCATCATTTTGGTTATTTTACTTGTTTGAGATAAACTTTGAAAACATACCCATACACTTTAGGCATGTTATGTAGTTGTACAGATTTCAGGGGTGCAGTCTGATCTTTTTTTTTCTCCTATCCTAGATGAGGAACACTGATGTTCTGCATGAACACAAAATTGAAACACAATCATACATTTTCAGATTTTCACTATTTTAATTCTGTTACAGAATTACAGTAAAACAGCAGCAATAATTGTGATGCTTTGTTTAAAAAAGAATGTTAGTTACTTCAGCTGTTTGTAATACAACTTCATTCCTTTTTAAAATGGTACATTTACAGATTTATATTAAGATTTTCCCCTTTTTGATAATTTGTATACAGTGCATACTTTGATATTTGTTGCAATAGCATCATAGTGTGTTACCAGATATTGATAAAACCTGCATCTTTTAATACTTAAATAATTACATACCACTTAAATATAAGTTTTAGGCAAAAAATAGGCTGCCTATTTTCATATGTTGAAAATAACTCAAATTAGGAGGTTTTAGCTGTTATTTTTGTCAAATAAACTGATTATTTCTCCCCTTTTTAATAATGGCAATTAATTTTGTATTGTACATTGTTGGAAAGCCTGAATTGTCGTCTTTACAACGAGGTATGACTTGTAAGGATTATGCATTTGTGGAATTAGGCAACACGGCTAAGCAGGTGGGTAGGGACCCAAAAAATATGCCAAAATCCCCTGCAATTTCTCTTGTTGGTATTCACTCTTGTTTTGAGATTCAAGTGCTGCAAGGTGTGTGTTAGTCACAGATGCATGATTGGTACCTGACTGGCTCCTGACTGATATGCAGGGGGGCTCCGCGGGCTGTTTTGCGACATGTAATGACGTTTTTGGCCTCTAGAGGCGCCAAACCAGAAGAGTTACACGGTGTGACTTTAACTATAATACTATATGGCAGATGCTCCTGTTCTGTCTTGTTGCCAGAAAATATTGAATTTGTAAAACTTCTCTGTTTGTTTTTTATTGTTAATCTAAGGGTTTGGGTGGCTCCAGGGGCCCGTTCTCCGTACGTCGCTAACTCAGTTAGCTGGATTTGATTGTTGACGATTTGGCATGATCTTG
>JAPMNP010723360.1:0-11324 GCA_029874935.1 Atherina boyeri | reverse complement strand
ATTGAATGACTTCGGTAAAAACGAAGCGCTGTGTGCAGATAAAAACCTGATATTTCCAGATTTGCTGCAGCTGTGGCTGCAGGAGAGCAGCTGAGCTTGTTTATTTTGGTTTCACTTTTCTCTCAGCGCAGTTTGCACTCTCTGGATTTCTTCTGGATTTTAGCTTTTGAATGTCTGAATGGAGCGAAATTGTTTGTGAAAGAGCGCACCGACTATTTTTTTCCCTTGTTTTATTTTGAATGATTTCATAGAGGGAAATTATTCACTCGGGTTTTGTTAAGGCTGTATTTCTTTGGTTATTTTGTTTGTTTGTTTTGTTTTTCTGTTTTGTTTCCTTTTGTTAAATCAGGAATTGTATAATGAAATATAAATAAACTGAAATACGGGATATCTTCTGAGGGGAAAACTCAGATATTCCCTTGGAGTTTTCGCATCTATGCTTTTTTTCCTTTTTAAAAGAAATGTTAATATCTTAATATCTACTATTTCACCATAGACCTATAACATGGTAAACCTGAGTGTGCTTATTTATTCCCTCTCGACTTTGACTTAAAGTTTCCATCTTTCTTTTCTCTCTGTCCTCAGATTTATTATAAAGCTGTCCGGGACATTGAAGCAGGGGAGGAGCTTTTAGTGTATATGAAGGACGGTATTTTCCCCGAGGGATCCATGGCACCTAACCTACAAGGTAAGATTAATGCGCGTCATTAGCGCACATTTTAAACAAACTCCAACCTGCATCCTGTACTGCTTTCGGAGCCAGCACTTAAAAATAAAAATAAAATTAATCATTTTTAATTTTATTAGATTTTTTTTCTCCCCAAGAAATGCAAATTTTTCGATCCATTAATTTCCAGGATAGAATTAAATCCCCCATCAAAGCATATTTAAGGCCGTTGGAGCTGTCAGCCTTAACGAGGTAAACATGCATGTAGGCCTGCGTCTGGTCTGCGATGTATTCAGCCTCTGGCTGATTATTAGGGCGTTAATTGTCATAATTAATCCAACATAAGCAAGATTCCCATTGCTTAAAAAAAAAAGCCTCAGATGACACATAAACGGACGCATACGGCAGCTCTACGAATGAGTAAGATCACATGAGCAAAGAAAAGAAAAAAAATCTCAGTTTGCGCATGAAGAAAAGAAAAAAATCAACTTTGTTTCACATTGGAGTTTGAGAAGAAACTATTTTTTTTTGTTCTTCTTGTAGCTGTGTTTTGTTGGCAAAGTGTCGATACTCCAGAAATGGACCAAACAATAATGATCCGATCATGTGGGACTAAAATGCAAAAAAAAAAAATAACTAAAAAAAAGTCCCTGGCATTTTTGCACTCTGGTTTAGAAGCAGCAGCGATGGAGCAATGGGCATTTCATTCTTCTTTGATCAAACCTGGATATCGTTAACCTCTTAGTATTTAATTACCGAAGTCATATCTCAAGGTTTTATAGGCAGTGCTGCACAGTCAATCCGCATTATTAGGAGAGTACAGCTAGACAGAGATCACAATTTAGCCAAAATAATATTAAGGCAATCATGCTATGAAACCAACGATGTGAAAGGTAAATTGTTTCCCTTCACAGCAGCGCTTCTCATTGGTTGTTTGTTGGCTTCTGTTCCCTCTAAAATCAAGCGCGCGCATTGCATTCATTGATCAGCTCGTTGGGCTTTACAAAGATTTTAAATTTAGTTTGACCCTATTTATTACCGTAATGTATTCCTAGACTTGCGATTCCTCTGACGGAAGCTCCTGGAAATCACGTGTTTGAGTTTTAAAAAGGAAAGGAAAAAAAAGTTACATGTATCTGTGATCAGTTTGCTTTCTTTGTTTGTTTTATCATATATATCATATATATCCATGGATGTGTCTATATGCCCGTTTCTCTGACTGCAACTCTCTGTAAGTTTGATGTTGCCTTAGAGATGGCTGGCTTAAGTGCTCCGCCACACCTGGCTGTGGACTGTTGTCTGCAAAATGCTTCACTATTCAAACTGCTTCCCATTTCTAGCTGTCTTCATTTACTATTCTCTGAGTGGGCAGCCTGTCTCACGAAACTCTCTCTTTTTCTGGACAGTAATTCAGACTGAACATGTCCAGTATTTCATCTTATTACCTAGCTTGGACAGGTTTTCAATATAGACCAAACCTTGTCTCTTAGATTTAATTTGAGCATAAAAAGGGCAGTTAGTTCTGCCAGGTTAAATGTTTTTTTTTTTCTTAATTTGTTGGACCAATGATTTGCTGTTTCCATGTAAAGTTGGTTTGTTTTTGAAACCAAGGATGGGAAAAAAAACTTTAAGTGTCACTGATCATTAAGTGATGTAGGGATGTTCTGCAGATCACCAGGTCACCCCATAAATCATACACAGAAGAAAAACAGGAGCTCAAAGCAAGCGAGATTATCTTGAATATGCAGATTGGCATGTTGTAGGTGTGCATCAAAGATGGAACAGGCTTACAAATGATAGGTTCTGTTAATCTCTGTGTGTGCTCATGAAATACAATGGGAGGGAGGTAGACAGAGAAAATTCCACCTGCCAAAATGTGCATGTCAGAAGCAAAGTATTTGGCTTTGTGTCTTGGTGTGAGAGAATGTTGAAGGCTGGCAGGAGAAATCCTTTCCAGGTGGTTTGTTGTTTGAAGATGCTTTGCTGTAAATAGAAAAGACTTGAAAACAGAAGATTATAAGCACAAAGACGAAAGTCCATCCACCGCGGGGATGTTTTGTGCTCTTGTCTCCGAGCATTTGTTTGAGTGAGACAGAAGGAGGTAGCGGGGCTGAGTGGGAGCTTGGCAGTGCAGCCCTGCTCTCTGTGTCTGGCTTATCGGAGAAGGAATTTGAAGTAGAGGACTTGAGGAGTCCCCGGAGACCTCACCCATGCTCCCAGATTAGCTGCTAAACTGCACATAATTGTGCCTCCCTTCGTCTCCCAGAGAGCTATTAGTCTCCACTTTATAACCCCCACCCCACCCGCACAGACCGGACTAACTGAAAAAACACTGGCACGCTGATACGCACAAGCGAGCGCCTTTGTTTATGAGCATCCTCACATACATGCACACTCAAAGCCCTTTTTCTTTCACTCCTCAATTCAATGTTCCTGCTACTAGAACAGTTGACAAAATGCACAGATTATTTTCAACTAAATTAAAAAAAAAAAAAATCTACTGCTATCTTTGTGCATGAATATGTTTTATTATTTCTTAGAATTATCTAAATGTTTGCTTAAGAGCAAAATTATAACCAGCCTAAATCGTGATGAAATATTAACTTCCAATCAAATACTGTACTCACTGGTGTCAAGTTAAGCTAGTTAGTTTAGCATTTGGGCCCAGTGTAATGATCCATTGACCAGAGGGTCATTTACTCCTCTCCCCAAGGTTAGGCACATTGATGTTGCTACACTAATGCCCTTTTAATGTTTCCAAGAAGTTCCAGCTGGATAAACGGTCACATGCAGTAGAAAACAGGTGAGCCATGCACTGTAAGTCATTTTGGATAAACTCATTTAATGCAGCTTGAATTGATGGATGGGTGTGTGTGGCATGTTGGGGGACCTGGGGGCCCAACTCAGGCGGGGGCTGTTTGGGTCATGGCAAGGAGGGTATGGCAGGTTGGCGCTGAAATCACCATGGGGTTGGTGCTGGCGAGCCCTTGCTTACCTCTGTTTCTTGTGATTGAGTTTTTCAAAGTGTTCAGAAAAACACAAGTACACACACACACATCTATTCATGCACACAAAGACACTCCACTGGGCTTTCCCCTGATATGTTGAACTTGGCATCTGACTCAGGAACTCGCTATTGAAAAAGCTGCTCCAAGTTTTATTCATTTGACCTTGCTGGTGAGAAGTATTGTAAAGGTTATCAACATCGAAGGGGAAGACCAGCCCCTATTGTTTCCCCTGTGTGCCATTACACCTCCAGACTCAAGCAAACTCCTGGTTTAACAAGTAATTAGCTGTGTTAATGAAGGCCACATTTCACAGCTAATTGATTTTCATTTTATGTGGATGTCAATTGCAGGATTATTGCTTTTACCATTTGTAAAACCAGTCTCTTTAAGCTGCTACTAAAACACAAAAACAGAATAGATTTCCTGTTAAGTAATGACAATATTCTTTTTTTTCAAATTTCCTGCAAATAGATACTTGTTTTGGAACATGCAGCCTACAAGAGTTAGTAAACACAATTATGCAAATAAGCTCTTTGGTTCTTTGTGCATAGCCAAGATGGTGTGGTTTTGATGCTCATAAAATGTATTTAAAGCCGGAACAAGATTAAATGTTCTCCATTAACATCGTAATCGGTCTCAATTTCTACTTATAATATTTAAAAAGCTTTACTTGCTTAAAACGTTTTTTTTTTTCCTATCTCTGAATTGTTGGCTACTCTCAATTTATGTGCAGAAGAAGTTGGATATATTTATTCCATGTTCTTTTTTCTACTTCTGCTGTTTATCTGCTTTATTTTTTTTGGTAAATTTTACTTGCATTTAGTTTAGCTAATGTGAAAAGTATGTATGTTTTTTATGTTACAACATCCCTGATTCCAGCTTGTTATAAAGCTCTGCACAAGTCCCCATCATCTAAAACCTGCAGGACACTGACCCAAGACGTTTGGAGCTGTGATAGCATGAACATTTTTTATTCAGTTCAGGTGATGCTCAATCAATCTTTCTGTTTGTGTGTGCAGACGAGCAGATGTACCGCTGTGAAGACTGTGATGAGCTGTTCTCCTCAACGCTTGAGCTGAGGCGGCATCAGAAGTATTCGTGCTCCAGTGCGGGCGCCATCTTTGATGCACTGAGAGAGGACTTCAAACAGGAACGCGAGGACAGCGACGATCCCGTCCACGAGTGCAAAGACTGTGAGAAAATCTTCCCAAATGAATACAGGTATATAGACTGCGCTTCTGTCCTTGGAAAAAAAAAACACATTTCGCATGCACTCTCCACTTTTTTATTCCATACAAACCTGATTAAATGTTGCTTTCTTTATCAAGTCTTGGGCAGCATATGATAGTTCATACAGAGGAGAGGGAGTACAAGTGTGACCAGTGCCCCAAAGCCTTCAACTGGAAGTCCAACCTCATCCGCCACCAGATGTCACATGACAGTGGCAAGCGCTTTGAGTGTGAAAACTGTGATAAGGTACAGCACACCCCGCACGTAAGTTGTGCACAGCACACACAGGTTATATCTGATTTGGTTCTTAGGCCTCTGGTATTTTTACAGAAATTTGATCATTCTGAAAATGTAGCGTACCTTTTATAGACAAATTTTTCAACATTAATTATGGCATACATTGTATTATCATACTATTATTTTACATTTCAGGTGTTCACAGATCCCAGCAACCTGCAGCGCCACATCCGCTCCCAACATGTGGGGGCGCGGGCTCACACATGTCCTGAATGTGGCAAGACCTTTGCCACTTCATCAGGTCTCAAGCAACATAAGCACATCCACAGTAGTGTCAAACCCTTTATCTGTAAGTAAGGGCCTTGGAGGTTAATGGCTGCAAGATTCGTAACAATTCATTTCATAACTTCTCAAACATCTTTATTATTTAGCTTATGTCTGACCTAAGCATGTAAGTCCATGGGTCATATATGTATTGCTGTTGTTTACAATCAAATGCTTTAGTTTTGCAGTTATGAAAGGATGCTAGCATAAGCTGGTGATCTGGAATTTTTTTCTTTTTTTAAGTACAAAAGACTTTAATTGCTCCTTTATGGGAATTCAGTACAAATTTTAAATGTGTTTTTTTTTTTTTGTTGATTAAAAACAGCAAATGTAGATAGAGTCAAACAGGCATAATTTATCAGTTTTTGTCTGCTTAAAGACGCTTGATTGAAATTATACAAAGAAAGCATTAAAGTAGTTTGCGTTGTGTTGCTGTAGATTTGATATAAAGAGTTAGAGACAGTGTTAAAATGGGTTTAACCAGGCCCTGATGGGCTTTGTCTTTTTGCTCCCCCAGGCGAGGTGTGCCACAAATCCTACACCCAGTTCTCCAACCTCTGCCGCCACAAGCGCATGCATGCTGACTGCCGTACACAGATCAAGTGTAAGGACTGCGGGCAGTTGTTCAGCACTACCTCTTCCCTTAACAAGCACCGTCGCTTTTGTGAGGGTAAAAACCATTACGGCTCCCCAGCAGGGATGTTCAACCCTGGCATCCCCATGAGCTCAAGCCCCATCATGGCTAAAGCCAAGTCCCACCATCCCCACCTTTCAGGTCTGAACCAATCGGTTTTAGGCTTCACTGACTACTTTCCCTCAAGACATCATCCTCACGCTGGCTTGCCCTTCTCTCCAGGACCCCATGGCTTCCCATCCCTCCCACATGGATTCCCAGGTATATTCCCCCCTTCACTGTATCCACGACCACCATTATTACCAGCCAGTCCGTTGATAAAGAGCCCATTAGGTGGCAGCAGTCAGGAAGTGAAGCTTCCTCGGAGTCCCTTAGATGCCCCTCCTCTGTCACTTGTTAGTTCCACAAACAGCAATGGAGTTAACCATTTAGGTCAGCTGGAAGACAAAGAAAAAGAGAACAAACTTGATTTGTCTTCGAGTGGAGAAGCCAAGCCTAAATCTAAGATGGCAGACATGTCTGACGGTAGCGACCTTGAAGACGTTAACACCACGAGTGGGACAGATTTGGACACTACCACTGGTACTGCTTCAGGTGATGGATCTGATCTAGAGAGTGAAGGAGAGAGTGAACGTGAACGTAGCGGTAAAAGGAGGAAGCCATCAGGCACTATATCAACTCAAGAAGCAAACCAGTTGGAAGATACAAACAGTGTATTGATGTCAGCTGTGTCTAGTTCAGGGAACCTCTCTATTGATCGTCCATTTCTTGCCTCTGCATCATCCCAGCACTCCTTCTTCCCTCCACCCGATGATCAAGCCCTCCCACCTACCACCACAAACGCCAATGCAGTCACAACTGATTCCATCAAAGCTATCGCTTCTATTGCTGAAAAATATTTTGGTCCAGGTTTGATTGGACTTCATCAGGAGAAGAAGATGGGTCCACTGCCCTACCATTCCATGTTTCCTTTTCAATTCCTGCCTAACTTTCACAACTCCCTCTATCCCTTTAGCACTGACCGAGGCACTCTCAATCCTAGCATGTTCTATAAGCCTGAACCTAAGTCCCCTCGTGAACAGCTGCACAAGATGGTCTCAAGTTCCCCTGCAGCTCCTGCTCCCACTGCAGAGTCTCCATTTGATCTCACCACAAAATCCAAGGAGGCCAAGTTAACTCCTCCAACCCCAACAACAAACCTCTCAAACCCCAACAGCAGTACTGGGAGCAGTAGTGGGCCTGTAGCAATTTCTAGCAGTGAAGAACAGCCACTGGACCTCAGCATCGGCGCTAGGAACCGCAGTGGTCACAACGGCCTACCAGCTGAGACTCAGCACCGAAAGAACCACATCTATGGAGCTGGAAAAGGGGTCTCCATTAAGGATGAAACCCCATCTGGTTTTCCACATCCTCATTCCCAGTCATTGCACCAATCCTCCATCAACCAACACCAGCAGCCACAGCCACACCAGCCACCCCCCCTGCACTACGCCAAGCCCTCAGCATTCTTCATGGACCCTATCTACAGGTATTTCAGCACCGATTAGACCAAAAGATTCAAACTCTGCTGTTTTCACATAATTAGCATCCACAATTTTGGAGGTAGAGATTCATGTCAATACAAGATTTTGGGTTTTAAACAAACTCTGACCTTGGTACGTAACCCTCTGCCTCGTTGTTGGTCCAGCAGGGTGGAGAAGAGGAAGCTACTCGACCCGGTAGGAGCTCTGAAGGAGAAGTTCCTCAGGCCTTCACCACCACTGTTCCATCCACAGGTAAATTCACACGTAATTTCAAAGGAAGGTACTTTATTTGTTCTTGGGTGGAAATAGTGAACAGAATCTACAGCAAGGGAACACCAAGAGGAGTGGACCCCCAGGTATTGCATACATGCAGATTATTCCCACGTGGTATTTGCTGTTACTTTCAAACTATGGTGTTATGTGAAAATCCCTCATTCCTGCCTCCCACGCTGCTGCAGCTTGAATTGATAAGGTCCTCTGTGCAATCATTCCACTGTGTTGTTATTTTCTCAAGGGTTCTGTATTATTTTTTTTTCCTTTGTTTACTAAATGGCGCCTGTGTACCTCGTCAGTTCTACCTTTTTTTTCCAGAAGACACAGTCTATTACCGCAGGCCCTTTGATAATCAGTCACATTGTTTGACTGTCCCCAGACCGTCCCCACCTCTGTAAATCTTGATTACAAGGAGTGATAGTATTAATAACAGAGAATAATAGGTGTTTGAATTGTAACAAACTGCCTCTGTTGGCCATGC
Organism: Atherina boyeri; assembly: GCA_029874935.1. Classification (NCBI taxonomy): domain Eukaryota; kingdom Metazoa; phylum Chordata; class Actinopteri; order Atheriniformes; family Atherinidae; genus Atherina; species Atherina boyeri. The sequence continues at coordinate 2,947 of JAPMNP010723360.1, read as the reverse complement.
TAATCTTAGTTGTGGCATTGTTTTATGTACTGGGAGCCCACAGACCAGCTAATAAGTCAACTGCCTCCAAGTTTTTTTTTCTCTCTCTGTGGCTGGCTTGCTAGATAATAGCACCGTGTCCATCAAGGACATCCTGTGTTTGTGTCCAGGAGAATGGGGGGCTGTAGTTTGGGAAACGGTTTAATCTGACCTGGAAATCTGTGTCCTCTATCAACCATGACTTTGCAATACGCACATATGGTGCAAATGCAGACAGATACATTTATGTTGATATGCATTTGCATATATGAAATGGCACGAATATAAACATTTTTATGTACTTATTTAGCAAGCCAATAATTGTGTTGTATCACTTAGTCTCAAATACATTAATCCTGTCTTTACAGTATTAATGATAAGAATAATGATTAAATAACTTTATTCATAATGGAGTGATAACAGTCTAAGCCTCAAACAGTCTTTTGGCTCTCTTACAAAGACATCATCTCATAACTAATTGCTACACCCTGGACCAATGTTTTCACTGGCTTCCATGTAAAAAAGCCTCATATCAGAGTGTCTCAGCTGTTATCCTCCCAGAAATTCAAACACAATACCACCTCTAATTCGGTCTCATGACGGAATCACCCAAGCTCCCCTGCACCAGTTCTCAGACTGCGAATAAACACATCGAGACGGAGTGTCTGTCCCCGTGTCTCTCCCATCCCGTATTCACTAAAAAAAAAGGAAGGATGTAAGCTGTTTTTGGCAAATAAACTCCTACATAGCCAGTCCCCTTTTGTTCACAAGCTTCTAGGGGAAGGGAAGCGGCTATCAGTTGGGGGTATCACAAACTATATTGTACTGCTCAAATCATGGCTCTTGAATGCCTCATTTAGCCAGTTGGCCAGCCTGAAACAGCAGTTTTGGCAGTAGAAGGTAAGAGGCAGAGAACAAAGCATTAGTTGAAGTCGAGGTTATATGGAGGGGGGACTGGAGAAATGGTGCTTGAGCATTTGTGAATGTGTGATAGGTCAAGGAGGTGACTTGCTTTTCAGTACAAACAACAATCCAATCTCTGATATACTGCTTCCTCAAAGCTTCCGCTCTCTGTCTCTTTCCCTCGCTCCCTTTTTTTAATATTATGCCTTTGTTTGCATTGCTTTATTTCTGTATTACACACACATGCTCATGCATATGTAATTATTATCCTTTATACATAGTACTGTACATTAGCTCAATAGCTACTTCTAAGCTTCCAATAAAACTATTGATGAACAAAATTATTCCAAACTGAATAACTTAAGAATAAATCATAAAGATAAGATTTCTTGATTCCTATTGACTCTATTTTTTTTTTCTTTTCGCCATTTTCAAGATGTCAGCCATGGAGAATATGACAGAGAAGCTTGAAAGCTTTGGCGCACTAAAACTGGACGCACCGCCCAATTCACTGCAACACTCGGCCCATCCACTGTTCAACTTCCGCTCACCGCCACCTTCCCTATCAGACGCCATCCTTCGCAAAGGCAAGGAACGCTACTCCTGCAGGTTGGTGCCCCATGCTCTCCATGTTAGTCAAATGTTCACAGTGATGATGAAATGCAAACTGTTTATGATACACACATTTATTCTTACTGTCCATCCTCCCCTTCCAGGTACTGTGGGAAAATCTTTCCCCGTTCAGCAAACCTCACCAGACATTTGCGAACACACACAGGGGAGCAACCCTACAGGTATTCAAAGCTCTCTCAGTTTAGTCTTATTTCAACACTTCCTGACTCAATTTATTACTATGCATTTAGCTTCTTGTTCTATGAGACTGAAGATTCTTTTTTTGTTTTTTTAATTTTACATATATATGTCTGTTTTTTGTTTTGAGCTAAATGTAAAAAAAATAAATATTTAAACCCATGTGTTCCTTTTAAAAAAACTGATTTTCTAGCTTCATTTTTTGGTGAAGCACAGTAAGTTAATGATTATAAAATAACGATCCATTGTTCTTTACTGCTTTGGCAGGTGTAAATACTGTGACCGCTCATTCAGCATCTCATCCAATCTTCAACGCCACGTCCGCAATATCCATAACAAAGAGAAACCCTTCAAGTGTCACCTGTGCAATCGCTGCTTCGGTCAGCAAACCAATCTCGACCGCCATCTCAAGAAGCATGAGCATGAGAACATTCCTGGTCAGTCTGCAACATCTGCATCTGTTTTCTCTGACAACACTGAGGCCGAGCAAACTGAACGTCGTTAGTACACAGGCACTGTTTAGTTAATGGATGGAGTAATAAATGGCTCGCATCATCCAGCTGGAAATTTTTAATCATCACTTAGATAAATGTTTAGCTTAGTGCTGTGAATGATTCAAAGTGAAAAAGGAACCTTATTTTCCTTTGCTACTGTACAAAAGAAAGCCTTGTTGTGTCAAGCAGGGCTAGCAATTATCGTTGGAACATAAACTTTTTAAAATGAATAATTGCATATTTGAGTGTAAACATCTGCACAAATGTTTTACAATTGTAGACACATTATAAAAAATGTTTAACTGATAAAAAACAAATCACCCACCATTGTTGAATAACAATCTTGATGATAAGTGTTTCATAAATACTTATCCCCAACTCCAAGTTAGATTTAAGTGTGCAGTAGCATACAACTCAGTCAACTACGTTACGGAAAGACTGAATGTCACCTTCTGGCAAAACCCTCTATTAAACTATGTTAGAAGCACAAAGTTATTGTTCTTGACACAGTTCTTTTTTTATATAAACTTTTAAAGGAGCCATATGTAAGAATTATGTATCATCTTTATTTTAAGTAATCATTAAATGATGCTATGTTACAAGATATTGAAAAATTATGTTAATTTCAAATACTTACATCACTGACAACCGTAATATAGCCAGAATATTCTCATTTCAACAACGGATTTGCAGCCCCTAAATTATGTTATTGTTTACATTTT
>JAPMNP010723345.1:0-17098 GCA_029874935.1 Atherina boyeri | reverse complement strand
CCCTTTCCTGTCTAGCAACTTTCATATAAAGGCCACTAGAGCCCAAAAATCCTTTAAAAAAAAAAAAAAAAAAAAAGACAAACTGTCTCCTTATATTGTGGGTTTGACACAGCCTCAAACTAAAGGAAACTGGACAGAAAAACTTGCACGCTGAAATAATTACATGGCCCCGTGCTATCCGTTTATCATGTGGAAAAGAAACTGGTTATTACTCACAAGTGGCACTAACGGTAGCCCAAAACAAGTACCTGGTTAAAGCTTTTTAAAAACAGTTATAAGATATCCAAGTTACTCAGTGTGATATAAAGTATCGTTTGATACTTTGCTTTGTCTCTTACAAGTCACGTATCTGACCAATCTTAATGCAAGTACTTCAAGTCTAAAATGAAAACTGGATATTGACTGATGTATAATTTGAAGAAAAGCAAAAAGATTATATCAAGCGTGAGACAAGTGAACCGTAAAATAATTGGGGGCACTTCTGGTATCTGACTAAATGAACAGTGATTACAGAAAGTTCCCAATTCAGAATCTGTGAAACATTTTTTTTAACCTACAGTAAATTTAGTAATCTGTTTTTGTTGTTTGTTTATTTTTTTTAAATTAAATCCTTATTATATTAATTATTGGTATATTAATTGCTAAAGGCATTAACTGGATATATATTTAGCTTTATATGTTTGTAGCATTTATACTGGTGCTAGGATCTATTCCTACATCAGTCTAATTTATCTATCCACACATGATTTATCAATGTTTTTGCAATTAAATCACTTTATATATTGTTTTGAGTAGTCAAAAAGATGTTAAACTAATTTGATGCCACTTTTTAAAATATGTCCTGGTTTCTTTATATGCCCATATTAACAAACTGAATATCTAAGTTGTGGTCAAAACAAACATTTGAGGATGACACCTTGGAATTCGGTCTTTGACATTTTGCTGACGAACTGATTAATAGAGAAAATAATATGACACATTACACAGCAATGAACATATTTATTAGATGCAGCTATAATTAGCTTATATTTGTAAACAAATTCTTAACCTTTTAGTTTGTTCAGTCAGAAACATATTTATGGAGATGAGTGTGAGTCAAAGCTTCCTGCTGTTCCCGCTGCAGTGTTGCTGAGTGAAGAGGTGAGGCAGCCAGTCATTCATTTAGCAAGCAGGGTTGTGTTTTCATTGGCATTCGTCAATCCTGTATTAGGGATTACATGAAGGCCTGAGCAGGAAGGAATTCCTGTCATCATGTGGTCAGTGAAGGCAGCGTCTGGCACGACACAAAGACACAAAGCAAAACGGATGCAGCTACTCAGCAACTGAAAGCAGGTCAAGACGAACATCTGTTTGACTATGGACATCAGTCAGACATTGTCTGTGTTTGACGCTGGGAGACAATTAAATATTTAGTGAGAGCATGATGAGCATAAACTTTAATCAGAGAATTACCCTGTGTTTCTTCAAAGTATGTAAATTCTTTGACATTAGATAAGGTTAAAAAGCTTAAACCACAAACCAAGCTCTGGAATTTCCAGTTACACAACCAAAAATGTGTCATACAATTCACCAAAAGCAGACATGCAAGACTACAAATAGCCCTGCTGCAGAATTCATACGTAAAAACACCATTATGTCCTCCACTCCCTCAAAATCCCTCCTTTTTTTCTTTCAATTGCCAGAAGCTGCACGCTGGTTTCTAGTATCTCTGTTGTCCTGTCAGCAAAGCAGAGTCCACACACAGACGGCAGTATGGAGTGGTCAGTCAGCCCAAAATAGCACCGCAGTGAGCGGACACAGCTGATAGCAGGGGAATTACAGTTGTTGTCCATGGGTTGTATAGCACGCAAGTGAAAAAGACACATGCACACAGAGGAAGATGAGGGGTAAATCAAACTGAGCTTTTTGTTGCAAAATCATGAGTCATGGCAAGTCTATTCTTAGTTCGGGGGTGTTGGTGTTTGCCCAAGTTATGTGAACTTAAAGTGATGCAGCACAAAAGGCTGGGATATCGAGAATCTGCTTTGGAACAAGCTCTGGGTCACTGGGAGTGTAGACTCATCAATGTATTGTAGTTAAAGATAAGACTTTGAATACACACAAGAAAATAGTCTTCGGTTTAAATGTAAACATAACTGGCCAGATTAGGTTTAGTTCATATAACAAATGTTACTCAATCTTTTTTTTTTTATCCCACTTCTGTTCTGTTGTAGATCTTCCGGCTATTGGCAAAGTGTCACACCACCTTAGAGCTGGGCGTTAGAGGTTCAGTGCCAGACACACAGGTGGAAACATGCAGCAAAGACCAGTTGGGATCCTGCTGAGAAGAGGCAGGTGGACAGACGGATGGTTGGATGCGGCTGCTGTGGGTGTTTCTCTGGCAGTGTCTTAGCTGGTTGTTGTGAGGAGTGAGAACGAAGCAATCAGCAAGTATACTGCCGCAGAAATTCTTCGCAATAAGAAGCCCTGGGATCACAGGCCATCGTGGGGGCAAAACAAGACGGAGGGGGAAAAAATGACTTCGTAGCAAACGCCAAAGAGGATTCAGCTGCCTCTGTAAGTTTAAACCTGATACAGAATTAACTGAAGACAGATCGGCTGAAAGCATGGCCTGTTTGTTCACAGCCTCGACAACATTTGCAAACGGATGAAGGCATCAAACTTCTACAGTGTTGACTGCACTTTCATGATCCTCTGCTGCCATCTTGTGACTGAAAGCAACCACCAAGCATGCTTTTGATTATTAATCACTGCAACAATTAGCAAAATCTACATTGAATGTTTTGGTTTTTGTTGAGACAATGTTAAATCCCTTTCATTTGAAAAATACCATTTGATTTAAAAATGCCTGGAGTTTCTTTATTTTTAAGTTGCAAATGCATGTTCCCTTGTCACTAAATTTGATTTTGCATCAAAAATAATAAAATAAATAAAATTCATTTTCCTAAATGCTTACAAATGAAAGTTAATAATCCTAATTTACCCACAGCTGCCTAATAAATGTTACATTAAGACTGATTCATCAGTTTGCCTTGTTTATTTTCACACCACACATGCATTTTGCAATTATGAAAATCTTGTGTGTAAACCACTTTGTAGTAAAAGCATGAAGAGAACCCTCAAAAAGGTCAAGCTTCCATGATAACAAAGCGGTTCTAATGAGTGCAAATTAACCAGGTGCACATCAATTTACAGATGCTTGCACACAATGAAAAGGGCTGAATGTATCATATCCCTCAATTTTATTTTCTTTTTCTTTTTTTCTTAAGTAAATCCAAACAAAATATCGATTTTGTGTTTATTTTAAAACTGATTGCTTTTCATGTGTAATTCTGACCATTATGCAGATGTTGCGTTTGCTGCAGTCTGCAGAAAGAGGACCGATGTTCCACTGCACTGCCGCGAACACTTAAAGAGACTTGCAGTTTTTTTCTGGGCTGCAGCGATGCAGAAGCAGTAAAGTCGTGCTCTCACACAAGGTCACTGCTTTACAGACTTTCAACCTCCCTACACTTCAACTCTGTATAAAACCCCAATTAAAAGGCTACCGGATAATTAACAGCTGCTAGATACAAAGTACAGCAAAAATGACTCATTAGTTAAAATATCACAAATTGTGTTGTGATTAAGGGGTCCCTGTGAACTCTTTCATAAGAAGAAAATGAACTTAAAGGCTAAAGGTGACCATCAGCTACGTATTCCCATTCATTACTGCCATTATTCTTCTTTTCTTTTTTATTAAAACTTTCCTTGTCACAAAATGCTTAACATTTATGATTATTATTGAATTACCTTTTAAGAATTAAGTGTGTGCTTCATTTGTATCATTTTATTTTCATTTGCCTCCACATACATTGTTGAAAAGATTCTTTGACAAAAAATAAAATAAAACAACAACAAAAAACAACAACCTGGCATTAATTGTTAATCATTTCAGTGAATCAAGCAAAGATAACAAATTTGCTGAAATTTTTGCAGGTCATGTAAGCCCCAATGTTTTTAAAGGCTTTATTTTTGTGTCGATGTGTGGCTTTCTGTAATAAATGCAATGAAATGAGACCAATGCTAAAAAAAATAGCAATGTGAAATCATGAAAATAAAATAACAATTTGATGGGAAAGCTATAACTGTAATGTTGTATTGATAGCAATGACAACAAGAAAAATATCTCTTTAGCCATGTTTACTAGTTTAACTCATACAATCAACACACAATCTAGGCATGGTATTGAATAATAGATAGCAGCAAACAATATACATAGATATCACATTGGAAGTACAAAGAGCCATCTGAAGCAAGTATCACTATCACATGTAGAAGAGTTCAATTAAACTCTGACCACTGCTCAGACAAACATTCCTTTGAGTTACTTCCTGATCACTAACTAATGAGCATCTATGACTGTTAAAAACACAGTGATGGGTGGCCTTGAAAGATGCAAAAAAGAGCTTTTAAGTATCCCTTTTTCTTTTTTCTACAGTGACCTGAAGCAGCATTCTTAATCATCTTTTATTCTTTTTTTAAGATCCACCACGATGCTGCCTCTCCAGCAGAGCAGCACATAAGTGGCTGATTTTCCCTGATAAAAACTATGAAGAAGCTTCTCACTAGCTAGAAATGATGTAAGTTCCCCCTCCCCAAAAAAGAATAAACTTGAATGAGACATCTTAAATGCAACCTCACTGCAATGTTCCTGTTTAATTCATAGTCCAGTCAAACATGAGCATAACTGCAAGACAGGAGAATCTCTACCCTGCATACCATCACTGGGAATGTGACATGTCTCAGATTTATAATTAAAAAGTATTTTAAAAAAATGCAACAACACATCAGCTGTCAAATCATTTTGTCTTATATTGTAATTGCTTTGTTTAGATCGGTCCCGTAGGGCAGCAGGGTCAGAGAATATTGAGAGCGCTGCAGGAATGTATTTGAGCATAAACATGACCACATCTAAAGTCAGTAGTGTACAGTGTTGATGAAACTGGGGATAAAAAAAAACTACATCTGTTTTTCATTTAGATATGTGTGACAGTCTGACAAACTGAGGCTAAATTGCAATAATAAAGACACAAGGAACTTCTGTGTTGTGCAGTTCAAAAGTCTAAGCAGATTGGCTGTAAACAAGATCATAAACACATGAAAAATCTTTTTAAAAATATATCAGAGCAGGGCTGCAACCGTCTGCCAGGTGGCAGTAAAGACTGCAAAGCATTAAAAATAATACATTGTTTTCTCTTGCATCCGTTTGTATGCAAATGTAAAAGGATGTGAAAGACTGATATCTGCTCACACAAATGATCTCACAAACATGAGGAACAAGCACAACACAACACAACATAAGATCCAGGAAGTAGATTGATAAATCTTACTTATCAAAGCACAAATGCCTCTTGTTCAGAACTTTAAAATGATAAAAAATATATTTTCTAATTGATTTATCTTATTCCAACTGATGGCATTATATGTTATCTTTGATAGATTTCTATATTCACTCTGTATAAATTTAACTTTTATTATACTTCTATCGTATATAAAATGGTCTCTTATTCTTTCTTTTTTTTTTTTACCAAGTCTTGTCTACCTACATTTTGAGAAATACTACATAATCAGCATTGTTATTGATAGCCTATATATATTTTTTTCTAAACTATTATAATATATTGGTCATAATTATATCAAGATTTTAATATATTTTCTAACTTTAATAAGGAGTTAAATTTTAAATAGGCTAATACAGCAATCTGCTCTTGAGGGTCTCGTGTCATTATCAGGGCATTTCTTGTTTTAGATACGGTATATTCTTTAAAAAATGCCTACAGTATAACATGATGTCATGTGCCATGTGTGACACACGGTGATCCCAACACACAAAGACAAACAGAGACAAAAATAGAGCTGTGTCTGCCCATTACCAGCTGACAAACTTCTCCTTTGGGTTCCGGTTGGTGCAACGAGGAGAGAGGAGAGAGAAGGCGGGGAGGCAGGGCTTAAATGCTGGGCGAAAAGTTTTGTTTTGCTACCAAGAAGCACCGAGCTAACTTTGGCTCGACTGGACGGAGTGATTGAAACGTCGCTTTGCATTATAGGAAAACAATATGAGATTATGATCATATCCAAGATGTATCAGCTGTGGATTGTTTGAAAACACGGTCATACAGTAACTCGTATCCTACATTAAACGATGGCAAACGGAAATCAGACAGAGTTGTATTTGTCTGAGCAGGTGGTCGTATTGTGTACCTGCGCTCTGTCGCTGCTGGGCTCTTCTCTGATCATCCTCACCTATATTATTTGGGCAGATTTGAGGACAACACCGAGGAAACTGTTGGTTTACCTGTCGGTGTCTGACTGGTTGTCAGCCGTCTCTTACGCTTTCGGAGTCTGGAGTGTTTTCCGCACGAACTCGCCAGAATGCGTCGCTCAAGGAGCGATATCCACTTTCGCCAACACCAGCAGTTTCTTCTGGACAGTAGCCATCGCAGTGTACCTTTACGTTTTCATCGTGAGGTCCAGTCAAAGAGTCGCTGACAGCTTGGTCGTGTTTTTTCACCTCGTCAGGTATGTGAGTGCTGTAAATTGGACTAAAGTGTCAGCTAGCTAAGTAAACTTAGCTTCAAATGTAGCCTGGAGCGTCTTGGGATATTTAGGTGTTTATGAGTGTGTATGGGTGTCTGAAACAAGAAAACAAGAAGGTTCTACCAATACATTAATTCCACCTATACTGTTAAAACGTAAAAGTAGTTTAAACTGGTGTTAAACTGTGAAATGTCTATTTACAAAACTAAGTTTACTACTCCAGGCTAGTCCATCGCTGAGCCCACTGTTTCCATGGTAGCGTGGAGTGAGGCTGACTCAATCTGAAATTGTGGGGGGGGGGATTGGGATTTTTGAGTTCATGAAACAAATAAACTTCTTGTATGATTTAAACGTAATATATTACCTTTTGTTTAGGTTTTTACCAATGGTTTTTACCCATCACTTATGGGATCACCAAATGTTACAATTACAGCATGGCTCCACACTTTTTAATTCTTTGTTTGCTTTAGGTTAGGTTAGGTCATTACACAGCAGTTGAAGGTATCAAAGAGGTGATATTTCCAAACTATTTCTTTCTTTCTATTATTTAAATTTTCCTATTTATTTTTTTTATTTAGCCTCCAACTAAATTGTGGGATACAAGCTGTGTTTAGTTGNTTGAGATGTCTGAGTAGTTTCATCTGATGGTTTTTCCCACCTTTCAGATTAATTCATTTCAGTCTTGAAATCAAATAATTCACCAAAAATCTATGATTGAAAGTAAAGCTTCTAAACTGAGAGCAGTGTTTGCGAGTCAGAAATTTCCTTTTCTCCTTTCACTCAATCAGACTATCTCAAATCCCATAAGATTTATCAGTTGTTCCTGTACGGGAAACTAAGTATTTTAAAGTAGCTGCAAGAGTAACAAGCTGCTTACACACTGTTAGAAACGGAATGTGGTTCATTGTTTTATTATTCTGTGTTCAAGCTTAGCCTGTTTCTCTGCTGCTTTATTTTTTCTGAAACACATATGCAATATTCTAACATCAGCTTTTTCATTTTCAGCATTTTCTTTCTTTTTCCCGTTTTGCTCCACAGCAGGTGGATTCCTCTGACCTTCTTCTGATGCTACTGCTCTATTCCCTTAAGGGGAAACACGTTTTTAGAAAATGAAATGAGAGACTAAAAGCAATCTACAATAATTTTTAGCTTGTATTAAACTAATCCAGATGCCAAAGTTTATTTGATTCGATCACTGATATGCACGAGTCGTCACACAATAGGTAGACAGATTTTTATTGATCCCATTAAAAACTCATATGTCACTGTTTTTGCTTATGATGCAAAGTCTGATCATCCCATATGCAACTTTAAGGCACACGTAATATAATTGTTTTCTACTTCCCAAAAACATTAGATAGATTAAAAAGTAGTAATAATGATAATTGGGGAAAAAAACACTTTTAGGCTTATTTGGAGTAAGTTAAAACCTCTCAAACTTGTGTTTTATTCTGAAAGTTGTTGACAGGCTCAAGGAAATAATTGTGATATACGCAAGGCTTCAGTTTTAATACTTCGACTCGGTCCATACCGGACTGGATGCTTTATCCCTTTGTGTCAGTTTGTCTTCTGCATATTTATGAGCTGTCCTTGATTATTTTGAGGACTAGAAAAATTTGTTTATTTGCTGTGTTGCGGCTTCTGTAATTGATCCCGCACTCTGCCGGGATTCCTTAAATAGGAAACTTTTTAACTAATTGGAATTACACTTTGTTAAGTGCCTTGAGACGACATCTGTCGTGAATTGGCGCTATATAAATAAACTGAATTGAATTGAATTGAAAATCTATTTCTGGTTAGACTAGGAACGTTTTCACCCCTGGGTTTGCCTCCCCACAGTGTATGTGGTTGTCATTCCACTTCTGTTTCTGTGAATTCTCAATAATACAACAGGCCCTTTCATGGAGGCTTATAATTCATAAACACAACTAGGCCTTGGGCATTGTGGTATTTATATCGATCTGCCATGGATTCATTTGAAAATTGAGGATTTAAATAAAGTATTTATTTTAAATTGTAGTTTTAAGAACAGAAGTTGTGCTTCAGGGTGAAATGGAGAACACTGTTTTTCTTAAAAAAGCAGAAATAATTTTGTGGTTTTATGATGTACAAGTTAAACCAACAAAACTGGTATGACTGCTGTTCACAATAAGCAACACAAACAGGCCTTAAGCACATGATAATCCTTCCACATGGTGTCACATGTCTCTGTGCTAGTTGGGGATGTTGTACCCACTGAATATTTACGTAAATATTCTTATGGTTTGAAATGTGATGTTGATCTTTGTTGTTTGTTCTAGCTGGGGTGTCCCACTGGCCATCACTGTCACCGCTGTGTGTCTCAACAAGATCGGTTACGATGCATCTGAGGTGTCGGTGGGCTGGTGCTGGGTCAGGATCGAGGCTCTAGACCGGATCTTATGGATGCTCCTGACTGGGAAAATCTGGGAGTTCCTGGCATATCTCACTCTCCCTGTGCTCTACATCCTGATCAAGAGGCACATCCATAGTGCGGTGAGGGCCTCTTCAATCAGCCATGTGTACACAAAGTGTTTTGCTTGAGCTTAGCTGAATTTGGATTGATCAGTTTCTTTCTGTGTTTAACCTGTCCTGCAGAGGAGTACAAACAAATTCCCAGAGGTATAATCGTCAAGAAAACTGTTTCTTAATGACAGATACACAAATCTTAAAACAAGTCAAATTTGTAATATTGTGCAAATCATCATGCAAAATCATTGTCATTACAATTTCATAAGAAATTATGCAAATGGTAAGCAGAATAATGTTTACTGTCTAAATGATTTGGGTTTGTAAATATTTTTTCCTCAAAACAGAATAAAAAAATAATACTAGGCAACCACACAGGAGCCAAAATGTGATCTATGATAGTCCTGCATGTACAGACTGGAGTCTTTGTCTGACTACCAAGCAGCCAGCATCAGTCCTGGTCCATCTTCTTGCCACAAACCCCACCAACCGCCCATATTCAGGCATCTCCAATTACAGGCAAAAAACTGCCAATTTATTAAGGAGTCATAATATATTATATTTCTAAGTTGTATTATTTTGTCATTAAGTCATTTATGTCATTTATTTATGTATAGTTTATGTTGTGAAAAGATGGCATCAACCAACAATCAGGGTTTTAATAATTCGTAGAACTTGCACTACTCTAGTTGAGGTTGAACAAAATATTAGAAGCGCAGTTACGTTGAGCCTTCTGCCTTCTTTATCCTGTATGATGTACTCTAACTTTGGAACATTCTGTCTCATAGTGAAGCAGATAAACTAGCCCGTTCATTTGTAGCTTTTAGGCTACACAGCTATAATTCCTTATCAGCAGAATGTCCAAGTAGCTGTCTGAAAAGCCTCCAGCTGAACCAGAAATGCTGCATCAAGAGTTATCAATGAGACCATCCATCCATTTCTTTGCAAGGAAGCATTTCTTCAGTTTTATTTTCTGTTCACACTTACAAAACTAGTAATAACTAAGTACCATCATGTCTTAAAGCTCTTGTAATATATTTGGCTCAGTCCATCCAAACAATTATATGAGTTCACTTTAGGTGATTGAGACTGGAGAGCTCATCGAAGGACAACACCCCTTTAGGGCTTTTTATATTTGCACTTTAGATCTGGAGTGACATAAAGGCCAGCTAGCGGATGGTAGACATGTAAAAAGCATGTCGTAGTTCCTATTTTGCATACAGTATCGGTTCAATAAACTCCAATTTCTAGCATTGGTGCCCTCCTCTGTTCCTTCCTGCTTTAAGTTTTGAGACATTAATCGTTGTTTATTTGGGCAATGTTACACCAATGTTAATGTGTCACCAGTGATGTGTCACCTTATGCTTACATCATCTGTACCAGTTACCATGTTGAGAAAGGTCTTAGTCTAATGTGCTGTAAGATCTATAAAGAAACTGAGGAGAAAAGCTACATTTCCTCAGGTACATAAACAAAAGTAGAATAGGTGAAAGGGCTTTCATGTTAGAACTAGGTCCTGGTTTGGGTTCAGGTGGCAGACACCTCTCTTAGTCTTAAGATGTTCCTTTTTGACAAAAGGATAATGTTAGCACTGGCTCAAATGACCCTGAAGTATGTCAGTCAATGACAATAGTATAAAACATTCCTAAGGACTCCACTTCGTTCATTACAGTTGTCATGTTATGTCACCTTTTTGTTGTAATTATAAGTGCAGAAGGGAGTTCACCAGACTCATTTGTATTCATCCTTATAACAAATTCCTTTCTTAGTTGGTGAAGTTTTTGAAGAAGTAATTAACCCAATCAGAAACTGGTTATTGCATTAGAATTAAAGACTAACGTGTGCATGTGTTCTGCAGTGGTACTTATTTATCATTACATCACATTTCTTTCTTACATGAACATAAGTTTTAACCGGCTGACATTACTTTTTTTTATGGCATAGTACATATACTGTATTTCACTTTTCTTTTTGGTTATAAAATATGCTTTCACTCCTCATTCTGTCTGATGCAGCATGCAGCCCTCTCTGAGTACCGTCCCATCTTGGCCAACAGGCCTCCATCACACTCCTTCTCCTCTATGGCTGATATGAAGCTGACTCTTATTCCCATCATCTTCATTATTCTTCGCATTTGGAGCACTGTGCGTTTCATACTGCTGCTCGCCGAGTCTCCAGTCAGACAGAACCCGGTGCTGGTCACACTGCATGTAAGTTTAAACCACTGATGTCCCGTTTAGAGGAAGTCTATTGATACCCCGCTGTCGATTCGTGTGTGACAGCACATCCAGAAATGGAATATGTGTCACTGGTTGATGTGCTGTTGAATTTATGATTGCATGCCTTTAAGCCTATGAATCATCACACAGTCATCATGCAATCTTGCCATGAGCTATTCTCCTAAATGAATGGAAAACTGTAATTTAATCTTTCTGATGTTATTGCTTCCTGGATCATTTAGGATCATATTGTTTCATGTCATTCCATTCCATTGATTAATAACCACCACTCTCCCCTTTTAACTTTGACCCAACAGGGTATAGGCAACACCTCTCAGGGAGCAGCCAACTGCATCATGTTTGTTCTGTTTACTCAGCCGATCCGCAAACGTCTCTGCACTGCGCTCTGCTGCTGCGTCTCCCATGGTGCCTCACAGAGGCTGCCGCCTGAACAGGACTCCTCCATCCAGAGAGAGGAAGACAGGAGGACAGACAGATGATGATTTACTCTATGGATGGATAAAGACAGACTGAAAGGCTGACGCAAAGGGAGCAGTGGAGGTCTCCACTTCGAGCCAGGCCTCATTAAAGCGAGTGCCTGCAGGGAGGATTGTAGATTCTGCAGGTGCATGCACATATGTGTTACATACTTGCACTGTGGGTGATGGGGTGATGCTGTCTGACTGTACACCAGCAGTTAATGAAGTGCTCTTTTACTTTAATTTGTTTCTGGTGCACTTCATGAAGGACAGTTTACTGTAGTGCCTCTATTTATCATGTACTGTTGTGCGGTTGTCACTGTGAATTTATATTTAGTTTTCTTGTTTCAGCATTCAAGTTTTGATATATTTTCACACGTTTCTGCTGATAACAGTAAAACACTTTAAATCATGAGTAAACTGTGATTTGTTTTAGCTGATGCTGCGCTTTTACAGAACATCTAAAGCGATAATCCACCCAAGACATCTTTTAACTTTACTGTCTGATTACTTGAATGTTTGTTCTCAGAAACCAGCAAATGTGGTCAGTCTGAATTTCTCTTCAGAATGGAAAATATCACTACAGCATCATATTCCAAAAGCAGCATATGACCTTGTTTCCAAAAAAAGTTGTGATGTGTAAAATCTGAACGATAACTGAATTTACTGGTTTGCTAAACACTTAAAAACTATGCCCAACTGATTGTAGCACAAATATAGCATAACTAATCTTTAGATAAGAAACTAATCCTTTTTTTTAATAAGACTGTCATGACTCATGGTGCTTCCCTACCNTTCGCTAAGGAGAATGTGTCAGATTATTAGCGGAGGTCATAATACATCAATTATAACACATATATAAATACAGACATCAATGTTGGCCAGTAAACAACAGAAAATGTTACACGATGTCCCTTTAAGCTCACTACTGTTGTTAAACTTAAAAATCTGCTTTTTTTATTTCAATCAAGATATGGAGTTATCTTATTTAATTGTGAGTTGATTATAATTGTATTTGCAATGTAAGTTTAGTGTTAAAATGTTTGCGTTCACTTTCCTAAAAACACACAAACAAAAGTTCTATTGAGCCAAAAACTGCTGATGCTCATAGCAGGTGATGCATCCCTTGCTATGCTTTTTTAAACCTATACATATATTTCCTAACTTGGTCGTTGCAACATATTTCTTGCATATGTTGTGAAATGCGAGCACATTCTGATGTGCCACCGAATTTACCTCTATCATTGCTGTCATTGTGGTCAGGAGAAGTATGAATGATCATCACATGTCATGCTTCCTCCTTGCAACCCGAGCTCCACTCATGAGCCTCACTTCTGCTTTGACCCTCTCTTTTGGTGGTTCCAGTTAGCCATAAGCCAAATGCATACCAGAGAGGGAATTGTGAACTCTATAAACTACACTTGGCTCAAGCCACTGATCTGCCGGGTGACCATAATCCTACTTTCTGCAGATCTTTGGGCCCTGATTGATAACTGCAACGGTTATTGGTTGTATTTTAAGTCAGGTTTTCGTGGGAAGAAAAGTTGGGGAGCTATGTGACCTAATCCGCACATGAATGATGCTGCACTCTTCAGGGTGCAGTTAGTTCCCATGCATTAATTATACATCCACAGTTTGCATTGAGATAGAGTAAATAAACAGATGTTACTTTATTTTTGGTCAGAGTAATGAGACACAGTGCAGGGTTCATTCTCTCAGACCTTCAATAACATTGGTGACAGTACATTGTACACTGTGTCTGGGAAAATGGAGGAAGTGAATGTTGCTCATGCTGATGACATCTAAAGCAACCAGTGGACATTTTTTTGTCCTTGTGGAAAGCAGGGGACAGGCAGAGAGCTCCTGTGTTTTTGCATTTCCTGCAGGAATTAATCCGTGTTAGTACTGAGATTTGGCTGACATTGAAACAACTCAGCCTGGTGGAAACACTTAAGGAAACTGTTTCTGTTTTTTTCCCCTCTGCTGGCTCTGTGCCCATTTAATTCATTAAGTTCAAGAGTTGCCCTGAGCCATGCTAAACTACCGGGGTGACCACTTGCCGGGGGGGGGGGTTCACAATACAGCCTGTTCATTTGGCTGCATCAGTTTTTTGAAGAGATAATACTAAAGCTCCCATGTCCACTGTAAGCTACAAGTTAGAACTTCAACAGGATATTTAAATGAGCAACAACAGAGCATATGACACACCAAATACCCGAGATACATTAAAGCAGAAGTTAGTGCTCCAACAGTTAGTCAGTATGCTGCTAAAGTCAGTGAAGTCAAGTTTAACAATGAAAAACGCATCATCTCTTGAAATAGACATGTGGCAAAGGGCACCATTTTTATCCAGATTCTTTAATTTTTTTTATTTCCATTTTCAGCTTGCGTGTTATTGACATTATTGTCCCTTTTTATACAGATAATCTGGAAATCATCAACAACCATATGACAACTCTTTACTTTTTAATTAGCTTTTTAAAATGTGATCTGGATATCCCCTGAGTAAACGGAAAGTCATGAAACATTACCTGCAGCCACCAGTAGTTATGGAGCAATCCTGATTCCTCTTCTTGGTCCTACCACTTGGCCCCATATTTTTCAGGCATACAGCACCCGTTTACTTTTGAACTTAAAGAGTTGTTGTCATCGAGCCATCCCAATGGCTTCAACACCCCATTTTGGGGGCCTTGGGTCCGAAAAAAAAGGGGAACTGTATACCTGCAAAATGGAGGGGTAGGTATAAAGGTAGTAATTGGTATTGGGCATAGTCATTAAACAGTAGCCGTTGGGTTCCCAGACTGCTCTAACTTAATCCCCTTCAATGAATTCTGGTTATGGTTACAGAGCCTGGAAACACGTCTCCAATGTGCACTTCAGGAACACAGTGTCCAGAGAATACAGGAATAACATGGAGTTACAGAGTGATGGATCCATTTCACCAGTCTGCACAACAGCTGGTGGCTCACTCACTCGGCCCTGCTGTGTGGGACTGGGAAAAAAATAAACTGTTTTTCTCACAGATTCATATCAGCCTGTATCAACCTGTAGGTTGATCAGATGTCACCCCTTTCTGAACTAATGAATCAGTTGCTTTGTGTTGATGAAACAATACTGTTTTCAAAAAAGGCATATCATGTTATTTTAGAGTCTAAAGGGTTTGTGAGCTTATTTTTCAGCTGTTTTTCTTTTGTTTTGGGCTGATTGTTTTGTCTTATTTGTATTTGTTCTGAAACCTTTTAGCTATATTGCATCATTTTTTTTAGCTTATTTGTAAAAAAATATTTGTTTAATATTTGCTTGTCATCAGTATTCCATTTACATTATTCTGTGCCACAAATGGCATTTTGCCTTATCATCAAGAAATGTTATTTCAACAAAGGTTCTGGACCACAGCCCCTGTAATTCCTTTGTCTGTAGTCGGTTTGCTCAGTAGATCATTTATGGCTGTGACATGCCCCATGACTGTACACAAGACATTAGCTATTAAAGTAGTAATGAGCACATTGCCGTCCACATTTGATGGATATCCTTTGAGTAGTGAGATGCTACAACATGCTATAAATACATAGTATGAATTCCACCAAGGCTGCATTATTTACTAAGCAAAAATAAAAATAAAAATGAAAAGCCTGTAATTATATCAGGCACAAAGTCTTAACATCTTTCTCTGAATAAATGTCAACTTTTGGTGTCATAGTTTTGTGTATTGTTTAAAGGAGAGGATTCAAAGACAGTCCCATAACCAGACACAGGAGATTAAGGAGTAAACGCAACTTTATTCTCTCTCACTGAACCCTGAGTGCTGCAGTGACACAGAGTCAAAAGCAGAAAATGCTAAACATAAACCTGAACAGGACATGAACCACGCAAGGCCTTACAAATATTTAAGAATAACAGTTCCCATATAAAAATAATGGGAACTGAAGGCAGAAAGGAAACTCATCTTAGAACAAAACAGGAAGTGAATTTAGCTGAGCAACATAACATAAAAAAGGACTAAAAGACAGAAACATGAACCCATCAACCATGATTCAGTGAAAATAACAAAACTCATGAACCATGACACTTCAGTGATTTCCCATCAGATCGTTGCTGCATCTAGTTCTGTAAGACCCAGTCTCAGTTAATTACTTTATTGTACAATTAGTTTTTTAATTCTAATTTTTCAGAGGCACTACATAAGGTATTATAATGTGTTCTGTTTAGGGAATGAAGCCTCATATGAAACTGTTTTACTTTTCTGAAAATTGAATTAAATTTATTATGCACCTGTTTGTGGAAATCCATTAAAATCAGCACAAGTAAGAAATTCAGCAAAACTGTGGATGGGTGGGATTGCATGAGTGGATGGTATGAGTTGCGGCAGCGTTTGGAGTCCTGGGCCCTGCAGCATCTTCCCCTGTTGATAGGCGTTCATTCTGAGCATGTCCCCCAGGCTGCAGTCAGCAGGATGGAGACACAATAACACAATTATTTATTTACTCACATTTTATCATGACGGTGGTGAAGATAGTAATGATTAATTGCGGTTATTTTTTATTTTTTTATTAATTGTAGGAACAGTAGGAGTGGTAGTATAGATCCATTTTCTTTTATTTTCTGTTTGTGTTAAAGTGTTTTCTTAATATCATGACTACATTTTTTTAGATGTTTTCATAAGATATATGGAGCATCTGTACACAAACACACAATTCTTTGATTCAGAATTTACTCATCAGAATTTGTAACATTTCATCTTTATTTTCATATTTTTGTGGGACTTTCTTTTTACAATTGGATACTGCACAACTGCAATGTTTATGACACAGTGTATGCACTGTCATTTCATTTATTTACACATAAATAAAAAGCCAAAAAAAATGTTTTTAGAAAATTAAACAGAACTGTCAGATGGGATTGAACTGTTGATTCTGTTTGAAACAAATTAAAGCAGTTGCCCTTAAACAGAATGGTTTTAGTCATGATTACAAAAGTTAATGGTGACAATGGTGGATGACATGATGATTTTTATTTATTCCCTTACGTTGGTTGTATCACTGTACTATTTTTTTAAGTTAATGTATTATGTCTTGTATGTTCATTGCATTTTATTATAGTTTGTATTGTATGTGGAACTCTTATGGCGGCCTTCTTGGCCAGGGCTCCTTCGTAAAAGAGGCTTGCTCTCAAAGGATTTTCCTGGTTAAATAAGGGTTAAATAAAAATAAAATGAAATAAAAAGAAACCCCAAAAACATAATATTGCATACATGTTTTCAATGATTATGAAAACTAATTACTCCTTTGACCTGCTGGCATTATCTGCTCACAGATATATAGACTTCTGTGTATA
>JAPMNP010723325.1:0-12485 GCA_029874935.1 Atherina boyeri | reverse complement strand
ATATATTATCATTCAAAGGTTTGGGCACACTTTCCCATTAAATCAAATGGAAAAGTATGTAAAACCTTTTGACTGGTACTGTATAGACACACACACTTATATATATATATATATTTAATATACTATTTCCTTCAGGTTTGGTATTTTATGATCTCCACAACAGTCCATCTCTAATATTCTAAAGCTCAGTTTGAAGAAGAAAATCAAAGTTTCCCCGTAAAGTTTTCGTTAACACTACATTTCGCTCATTGCCTTTTATTTTCATTGAATGTTTCCATCTGTTTTTGTTTTGTGGATGTCTATATAATTATTATTATTATTATTATTATTATTTGAAATGGACACCTTAGCTCAATGTGTGAGCGTGTACTTTCTGCACCCTTTTTGTACTTGTGTTGTTTAGCACTGCGCCTAGCATTGCCCTCTAGGTGCGACTCAATCTCAGGTCAAAGTAAAGGCTTTGCTTTCTCCACACATTCTCATATCATCCTGTATTTGCCTCACCTCTTCCTTTCATGTTTTACTAAGCGGAATAGTGCCCTCTTTCCTTCCCTCTGCCTCCCCAGCTGATGTCTAAAGCAAACTGTACCTGTCTCTCCCAGTGCCTCCTATCAAAGTCAGGATTAGTTCTATTATACAAGAATATTGCTTTCCACCAGATCTGCTTTTTAGCCCATCTATTTCATGTCTTTGCTCCAATAAATAGGGCTAATTGGGTTGTCTTGTTTGCCTTAATTATGCCAACTATCTTTTAAGCATTTAAAGNNNNCCCATACACTTCTGCTAATATCACTTCCTCAAAGTGAGATTTTCAAGCTGATTGTTTTCATATTCATCACCTCTGAAAACCAAATACAGGATGGGTAAAAGTCCAGGGAAGGGAACAAGTTTCAATGTCACAAATAAAAAAGGTCTTAAAATGGCTGAATAATGAAAGTGTTTAGAAGGATTTCTCTCATGTGGCCTGGTGATTTCTTTCCTCCTTTCTTCAAGTGTTTTTTTTTCCTCTAGGAGTGTTTACTTATTTATTTTTTTTAATTTTCTTTTTGCGATATCAGTATAAATCACTGTATAAATGCCCCATGATTCAATATAAAGTTTTTTTGTTTGTTTTTTTTCTTTTTGTATGCATTGTCCTTGGTGTTATGACTGAGGGACTTCAAAACATTTTTTTTTTCCTTCAGGCATATATCTACCTCACTCTGTTTAAATATATTTGTGCATTCGCGAAACAAATCCATCTCACTCATCAGTTTGAACAGAAATGTTACCTGGATATAAAACCCACAAGGATTTAGATAAACCTCACAATAAAATGGACTAAGACGGGAGATGGGATGGAAGTGTTGCCAGTTCTTCCCATGAATATTTACTTTTACAAAAGTGGTTTTCAGCCTGAAGATTAGAAGTTCACTGCATTGCCGTGTTAATTGAGTTAATAGAGTATACAGTTTTAACTGCAAACTTCAAAAGAGATATTTGCAGAAGCAGTGTCCAATGATATTAGATATATATGTAAAATAACGCAGATATATCAACCTACACTACATTTTAACTGGAAAATACACAGTATTGCAGTATGGCCAATGGCAAGATAGGAGGGCAGAGCTTGGCTTCAAACATCCCATCTCCACTCCCTCCCTACTTTTATTGCAACAACGTCAAACCCTCAAAACACAATCCTTATTTTCTAGTCTAAAATGCATTTATAGAGAAGTCTGAAAAACTAACATGGAGAATAAGAAGGGAAATTGAGAAAAATAAGTATATGCTGTTCACTTGCAGCCAACATCCCATTCAACAACTTTAGTTTATTCCAAGCAAACAAATAGCATTTGTTTCTCTTTTTCATGTACATTCAGTTATGCATACGTGCTGTGACTGTATCAAGGACAATATTATGCTTCATATACAGAAGTGTTTTGGGTCATTCAGGAGTGATCTCTGCATGGCATTTTTTCTACTAGTCATAATGGCGATGTTGTTTTAGTCACCTCGGCAGAACAAGAATCATCACCAAAAATGATAAGTGCATGAGGTGCTGGGATTAATCTCAAAGCCTCTCGTAAAATCTCAGTTGTACTTTTTTTAAATTTATTTTTTAAGAAAAACTCTGCAGTTAACACTGCATCGGTGCAAGGGTTGACAGACTTAGAGCAAAAAATTTGCATTGAAGTAAATATCCCTTAGCAATAAAAATGGAACGTTGAGTAGGTAACCGGATAACTCGTAATGTGAACTTTGGGTGCTCAGTCGAAGTACTTCTAAATCATATCTGTGCATGACCTAAGATTTGGAAAAGAAAAAAAAAAAAATTGCAAAATTAGTTTCAAAACTGTCTGATTGCTGCTGAATATCACATTGGTATAGAAATCACCACTGACGTAAAAACAGTTTGAGTAGGAAACATATCTTTACACTTTTGTTTCTCTGGTTTGGATGTATCATGACATATTTCAGCTTTTCAGTTCTGAGAGGAGAAATTGATCTGCTGTGAGGTGAACTAGTTACCATTAGATCACAAACCTGTCAAAGCTACAGCAGTGATAATAAACCCAAGGACGTTTAATGACAGGGATGTTGCGTAGATTACGGGTAGTCATGATAAGTAAACACAATTAGAAAACTGATAGTTTACAGCTTCGACATTAGTTGCTTTTTTTGCATTACCTTAGACTTCCAGCATAAATATCCAATAACTATACTCCATTTAGGAATCTTCATCATTTTAATTCTTTAAGAATGTTCTACATGCAACTGTCAGGTTTATGGTGGATGCATCAGCGCATCCTCCTGCAATAATAGGTTTGAGGTTTATCATGTCACTGTTTTTATGATTTGCATTCCTACACCTTCTGAGGGGCCTTGGTCTACTACTATTATCTTATTATAATGCTTTTGCAGAATCTATGTGTTCATAACTTGACTGGGGAAAGAAAAAAAAATCAAAAGAATTTCACTACTCTGTCTTCTTTCAAGCTCTGTATCTGAGGCCTCAAAGTTTTTTCACACCTATAGCTGAGATGGTGTATTTTTGACATGCCGTCTTTAAATGTGTATCTGAAAATTTCTTGTATTTTACTTTTTTCTGAATTTTTGAATAAATAAATGAGAACAAGAGATTGCTTTATCTGTTTTTTTCCTTGCATGTTTCAGTTTCTTTTTTATATTAATGGCATGTCTGCTTATGCAGTATTAAACATCTGCTACATAAAAATCTCGCTCACTGTGGGTGCTGCTCTTCATGCTGTTTAGTGTCATCCAGCTGCTGGAGCATTGTGATGATGAGAGCCTGCAGAAGTGGTACCAGTCTGTCAGCTGATGCAAGGGTGCCAGATGAGGGTACGTGAATGAAGGCTGCTCTCCGCTGACTGTGATATAGTGAGCAGTAATATGCAAAATCGCACAGGTATCTGCAAAAAAATAAAATCTGCATTATCTCCCATTAGAGATGAACGTTGTAGCAGAAAATAGAGAGCGCTTTGATCTTATCTCATGTAACGTGTGTTAACAATGCAGAAATAAATGCCCACCTGCCAGCATCTCTTGAATATATCACATCCATCCCTGCTTGTCGGAAGCACTTT
This sequence comes from Atherina boyeri, assembly GCA_029874935.1. Lineage (NCBI taxonomy): Eukaryota > Metazoa > Chordata > Actinopteri > Atheriniformes > Atherinidae > Atherina > Atherina boyeri. Next base: position 8,898 of record JAPMNP010723325.1, on the reverse strand, counting down.
GACACAGCCCTCATGTTGACAAGAGAGTCCAATTTCTCTGGTCCACCTTTGATGCAGGAGTTACTCTCAGGGCAGAAACCACATACATCTCTGTCTTTATATCCACTGTTCTTCCCAGTTTGCTCCAAAATGATAATACTGGAACTTCTGGCAACGCCAAGATGAACAGCAAACTATGACAACATGTAAACAAACACACTATTCATCTTGCAACATAAACTGTTGCCACAATTTGACACTGAGGTCATATGTTTTCTAACACTTCTGACTTATTTATGGTGGTCCTGTGGAGAAAAACAAGGGGGGTTAGGGGGTTTTAGATTCAATGTCATTGTTTACCTTTAACTTGACCAAGTTGGTAAAGTTTCTTTAATTTGATTTATCTTTTGGTTTGATTTATCATAATTGCATTTAATCTAATGTATCTATTTAGATATAAATCTGGGCCACCTTATAGTATAGCAAATGCCAGGCAACACCTTCCATTAGAAAACCAAGACTTAATATTTACCTTGGGTTTAAGAGTTTGCCAGAGATTCGTAATTATTTGCCGGGTTGCAACGTAACTAACTGGTATCTCCTTGATGTAAACATCGATCCTCTCTCCCAGCCCGATCAACTTTAGCTCCTGCAATTTCATTTTTATTTTTATACGATAAAACAAACAAACAACAACTTTTAGCAGTGGACCATTGACACAATTTAAATGCGTTTCCAGACTACCTGCGCCGCTTTCCAGCTGGGGTTTACGAGGAACTGTCTGAATGGTCCAAACCCTTAAAACAATATATAAAATTTTAAAACGGAAGTCGGTTTTACGGAGTCCGTACACTAGCAATAAACATACTCATTACCTGTTATAACAACAGTTTCCCTCTCATTCATGTCGTCGTTAAGTTCCCCGTCAGTAGAAGAGGAACGCATTTGACATGAACGTTGTTGCATAAAATTGGGGAGCGCTTTGATCTTATCTCATGTAACTTATTTGTTGTCCCCTTGAGGGCGCTATTCTCCAAAAAAGAAAAGAAAAGAAAATTACAGCTTGGGTAAAATTGAGGCGTTCACGTACGTCAGGTAAGTTCAGCTTCAGAAGTCATCACCTATGCCGAAACCTTATTCCTAGAATTCCTGCAACACTTTAGTTGTTATTTACAATCTTAAAGTGATGAATAACCAGTCATAGGTTAAATAGCCCACTTGCCCCCCCCAACAAGTTAGGTATATAGCTATAAATGAATATGGCTAAAATGACACTTCCTCCTTAAACAACTTTTATAGTTTGAATTTTGAAAAGTACAATCAATGAAATGATTACTTATCTTGTACAAATCCTACTGTTTCATCAGAGAAAAACATATCTTACATGTTAAATCAATCGTAAAATGTAGTTCTATGTTTTAAAAAGCAGGTCTATATAAAATATAAGCAAAAAATCATTATTTTGGCCACACTCCTCAAATGCTAAAATGTGGTTCCTGTGTTCATATAAACTACTTTTAGTAAAACTAAAACTCCATTCAGAATGAAAATGCCTTATATAAACAACTCAGTCACATCAGATTAGTTCAACTCTATCTGAAAGCTTACAATTTCCTGATCAACAGGAAAGTGTTACGATGTTTACCGATATGATTGTTTTTCTTCAATTGAAATATATGTGGTCTTTGTCCCCAAACTTAAACTATGTGAGAAATAAGGTGCAGTGAGGAGTTTCCAAGGGTAGAAATGTGACTTTACTGGTCACTGAACAACCACTTCTTAGAAGGTTTTTGGAAATCATAAAAGAGTTAATAATTGCTGCACAGCTTGGCAAAATATTTTGGCAGTGCTCCTAACCAGTAAACTCTGAGAGGAAAACTGTGAGTATAACTGCAAGCTTATTGTTGGTTTCAGGTCCACGTTTTGTTTATTGACAGCAGAGGGAGGTTTTTTTTTGTCTTGTCATATTTTTTGTAGATTAATACTCATTTAGAGAAGCAAAATCCTGTTGTTATTATCAGTATTATTAAGATGTATTAAACCTTTACCTTGTCACTGTAAAAAAAAAACCCAAAAAAAACCCATTGGGGGTAAAAAAAACTTTTCACACATTTGCTGAATGTAAATGTAATAAAACACATTTAATCGTCATGATTTTAATCAGTTTGAAGAGATCCTATTCAAAGCAAACCTAGACCTGCTTAAAAAACGAGGATGCTAATACTTTAAACGACACCTGAATGCAGCATAACATCTGCCAGGGGCACGGCCGCGCTTGGGACGCTCCTGTGACTGTGATGCAGACAGGATCCGCCCTCCTTCTCCTCCTCCTCCTGCACTTGTCAAAGGGCACCAATAGCAAATTACATCACAGTTGTGCTCGCAGACGCACACGCAAATGATACAGGGAATATCCACATAATTATAAAATAAGCAGGATTTCTTTTTTGTGGAACGGACTTTTTAACCACTAAATGCCAAAATGCTTCCCTTCAAGAGAACTTTTGACAGCGAAAAGCAGCAGCTGCAGGAGCTCAACAGCAGACTTGTCCAGTATTTGTCCAGAACCAAGCAACTGGAGCAAGAAAATGCGCATCTTATTACTGAAATAAACAAGATGAGACAGGGTAAGAGGGCCGCGGAATGGGAGCAGAAGTCCAAAGCTGAGATGCAGGATCTGCGGAGAATGGTGGGGCAGCTGTCGTTTGAGAAGTCTCAGGCTGAGATGGAGAGGGAGAAGCTATGGCGAGAGTTGCAAACGGTCCAGTCTATGTGCAGCGAGCAGACTGATGTGTGCAGGGACATCAGTGGCGAGCTGAAAGGCTGCGAGACGGAGCTTCACCAAGCGCACAAGATCAACAAGGATCTCCAGCAGCGTTTATTTCAACTCGAGAATGAGTACAAATGCTTAGAAGACGCGCACAGGCGTGAGATGGGCCACCTCCGGCATCAGGTGGAGTCCCGGGTGGTGCCCATCATCACGCAAACTTACCGAGGGCCGTCGGTGGTCACCGTGGAAGAGGTGCAAGAATACGCCCGCGGTCTGACTGAAGGATGGATAGAGACATTTGATATGTACCAAAAGAAGGTGGAGGACATGGAACAGTCGATTAAAGTGGATCAAGAGAAACTTGGTGATCTGCAGAGGGAAAAAATGTTGTATGCTTCTGAGTTGGGCAAATTACGCACAGAGGCGGAAAAACAGGGCCAGGTTCAAGTGCGCCTTGAAGAGCAACTGATGCAGATGCAGGAAAAATTCCACGTGGATTTAAGTCAATATCAGGTGAGGACGTGCGCAATTACAATGAAGATGAAATATCCTATTAATATTAGAAATAGAGTCATATAAAGCCAGAAATAAACCAGATTTGGCAGATTAGCTATTTTAAGAACCCTAATAAAATCTATTTAGCCTATAAATTAGATCCAAGTTTCAGACCACAGAGAACAATCTTTCTTTATCCAACTGAGCCATGGCAGTGGGGAGAGGCTCCCTCACGCCTGCCACACCCACTGTCCTTAAAGGCACCGATGCAGCAGCTGTCAATGGCTGCTACAAATAAATTATAAAAGAGCCCTATTCTCAAAATGATTGTCTTCAAAATGATCACAGCCCACCTAACAATACAGACTGAAATGCATACCTCTTTACTCTATGTAAGGCTTCATGTGTCATTTTGATTTAATGCATCTCGGTATGGTAAACTGTCCAGTAGCTAATGGTATTAATACCATTTTATGCGAGTTCCCATAACTGCAAGCAGCAAGGATCTACAATGCAACATTTGACCTCACTATAAAAGGATTGAAAAACTGGGTGACAGTCTACCTCCCATGTACTTTGCAGTCGCTAGATTACTCAAGCCACTTAAACCAATTAGCTGTCAGACTGACAAATCCTTATTATCTTCCTAAAGATGGAGCCTGCAGCAGAATGGTCTGTTGTAAGTGACTGTAATGGCCATACACTTGCAGGGCTTTTCTTCAGTACCACAAAATCAAACTCAATTGATAATGTAATACGGGAAAAACAGAAAGAAAGAACAATTAAATGTCAAATCTGACTGGAAACTACTCCTTCATTAAATGATGAGGCAGCTGCTGTCTAATCTAACTTGACAGTGTATTGATAATAATGTAGTCTACAGTAAAATGAAATGCAGTTAAAAAGAGTTTAATAATTTCAGTAAAACTGCATGGTTAAGATGAATTTCTTTTTTTTTCAGATCATTATTGAGCAGCTGGAACATGAGAGACACATACTAGCTGATGCCATGGCAGAGAAGATGAGAGACCATCAGCGCCTTCTCCAGGTGAAGATGGATCTGGGCATGGAGGTGGCTGCTTACAGGTAATGACCCTATCCATATATATTTTTTCTCACTATCCCAGTTCACATGAATGAAATATGTATTTATTTTAAGTAACACTTTAGTAAAAGAGCCCCCTTTCCAGCAACATTTGGACTTTTGTGATTAGAAAAGAGCTGGGCCAGAAATGGCACACATTTAGATGTCCAAATAGGTCTTGACAGGTCTTGAAACCATCATTGATGTTAGTATTTCAACATTTGCTTTTTTGCTTTAATATTTCAACCAATGGAAGGATGAGTAAATTATCATCCTGTGTTCAAGAGTTTGGTGCTTAATAATAAATCAGTGACTTTACAGCATATTCAAAACAAGTGCTGTTTAAGAGGTAGGACCCTCACAGTGCAACATTATTCAGCCTCAACCATGAACAAATTAAATAATATGAAATATTTTGGATAAATAATACACCTTGGAGTATAAGAAACTTTATAACGTCAGTCAGTTTGCTTTGAAAATGTCTTGCTTTAATAATGGAATTTTTTATGAATAACAAAAGATGGCTAAAACTTTAAGTTCCATGCTCATTTTGCTCAGCGCTACAAACTGAGAGTGATTACAAACTGAAATCACAATTTCATAATTCCACATTAGGGGAAATCAGGTACTTGTTTCTTGATGTCCCTCTAATCATTTCAAACACAAACAAAACAAAAGAGATTACTGTGGATTTTAGGAGGAGCAGGAGTAGGCAACGCACTGTTTACATCCTGGGAGAAGGGGGGGGTGGGGTGGAGGAAGGACAGAGCAGACTCTGCCTATTAAGGAAGCTGAGATCATTCAATGGCTGAACCAATATGGTGCATATATTTTATAAATCTGTAGTGGAAAGTGCAAGACGCTTTGCAGCGACCTGTTATTTATACAGTTGTGGGTTGTAGTAGTGATGGACAAGAGGCGGTGGTGTATTCCTCCACCAGATTACTATGATATCACAACATTTGTCTCAACATTTGCATTTAAACATTAAAACGATTTCCAGGATGCTCTTAAGAAGATTATCGATTCCAGTTTGACTCTATATGGACTCCCCACTGGCACCTCTGATTTGTTTGGAACTTTTGGAATAGACAGAACACTGAGCACTTGCTTAGAGACGTGGCTGTGGCATGTGTTTTCGTAAGCATCACGAGTCAGCTTTTGCTGTGGGATTTATAGGAAGAGTGTGGACAGCCCCACATTGTAGTTGTTATTTTTAGGTCAGTCTTTCAGAAGGCACTCTCCAGAGAGGTTGTTCTTTTTTGAGGCACTTTGGTTTGTTTGTTTGTTCAACGATGACCAAGGTAAGGTGAGCTGTTTTAGCTGTTAACAACAAAAATGTTACTTATTAACAGTTGTGTGATATGATTTTTAATGATTACTGCCTTATATGGCCAGGTCCAGGATTCATAGAGTCTTGTAAGCCTGTTAGTTTGAGAAGGTTGAAATGGCAGAGCTGAATGATTTGCATCGTTTCGTCAGGTACTTGTCTTTGATTTTATTTCATATCAATATGGAAAAAAATGTTGTTTACATAGTGTGTTATCCTGACTCATTTGCCTTTTTTCAAAATATTTTCTCTTGTCTCTGTTCAGGGCTCTCCTAGAGGGTGAAAGAATTGGTCCACAAGATGCTCATAGGAGGATGAATCAACATCCGAGGGAAAGAATTATAGGTACTGTATTGAAAAGTATCTATTGGGTTATTTTTATTGATATGATTGACCGTAACTTGTAACACTAGCTTCTGCCAGGATAAATAATGATACGTTCAGATTTTACACTCTATTTCGGTCCAGCTATTATTTATACAACATACATCTCTACTTCAGATATCAAGATGTCGGCTCAACCCTACACTCCAAGAGCTTCCACCTTATCCACCAGGCAACGTATGGACATCAGGTATGCATCACCGACAAACCTAAGAAGATCGCCTGTGCTTCCATCTGGATCCATAAGTCCCTCCAGGGTCATTCCCATTTCAGTTGAAGGGAGAGCTCGCCATCAGAGTCCGGCATCCAGAAGGGATATGATCTCATTCAGCAAAGCGCAGACTGCTTCCTCTGCCTCTGCTACCATAACCAAAGATAAACAAACAGGCCAGAGAGAAAACCGAATGAATCAAAGTGTGCAGAAAATGGTGACAGAGGAGAAAACTTTGAAACAAAAACAGGCGTCTCAAGAGAGCCAAATCAGTGCTAAAGCTGAGACCCAATCAGTAAGAGTGCAGTCACCGTCAATGACGAGCTTCAGCATGAAAACAGAGACAGAAAGCAAAAAGCATGTGTGGAATGAGAGAGAGAAAGGCAGCGCTCATGATGAGTTCAAAGACAAAGAGAGAGCAGAGTCTACACTAGGCCCAACTGAGAAAAAGATATTAGACTCTGTATCTTTGGAAGAGATCATTGAGAAAGTGATGAAACCAGCAGGTTTTGAAGCTAAAGTCTGTTCTTCAGGAGACTCAAAGGTCAGATATCATGTGGAGAAAAGGGAGCAGGAAGATGGCACAACTAAGACACAGATTGTGCTGGAGTCCAAAGTAGAGGAAGAGCTGGATATTTCTGAAGACTCTGCCTTGGAAGAACTCCTGGGTCAAGGTGTGAAGAAGGTGTCACTGGAAGACATAGAGAATACAGCAACAGGAAGCATGATCAAGAATTTGCTAAGCAGCCTTCAAGGAGGAGAAACCCTACATAACAAGTCTGTCAATGTGGAAATCATTGAGGAACCTATAGAGTCGTACAGCGATGAAGAGCTCGAGGTTGATCAGAAAAGCAGATCTAGTTTTTATGAGCCTTCAACATACTTCCAAATTGAGGAGCTAGAAAATACCTCTCATGACACTCGATTAGAGAGGAGTGATGACACCATGAAATCCTCTTTAAAAGGCACAGATCAGCTCCCTGGTGGATCTGTAAAAGTCCAGGAGGTCTCTAGAGAGAGTGGTTCTCCACATTTCTTCCACGACCAAGAATCTAATGATTATTTTGTGTCTACACCAGATGAAAACCTCTCTGAGCCCGAGGAGGCTGGAGGAATAATGTCATACGGCCACTACGGCATCGTAGATGACCTGTCCGATGAGAGGTATTATCAAGATGAAAGGCTTTCCCAGAGAAGAGTGATAGTAGAAGAAAGTGATGAATACAAGTACATGTCAGCCGATCACTCGTTTACCAAAGAGAGTTTCCCAGAGTGCATCATTGAAGAAGAGGTGCGTGTCTCGCCTGTAGTGCAAGAGTCTGTGCTTGGTTACCTGAGAGAGGACTCTTTGGAGCCCAAGGAGCAGCTGAAGGGAGCTCTGGAGAAGCTACAAAGCTCAGTGTCGGGTCCGCTGAAGGAGGAGTTGGCTTTCCTTACAAAAATGAGTCAAGAAAACCCACAGAAAGTAGCTGTCAAAAAAGTGGAACAGTCAAGTGATAATGGAACCATGACAATAGTTGCAGAGCTAAATGTCTCTCAAAGCCTGGAAGACTCTGGGTTGCTGGAGGCAGATGATGATGTTTCTGAAGAGCAGATCATGGCAGCTCTTAGATCTTCTAACCTGGGCCTTGAGACAGCCTTCCAGGAAGGGGCAGGGGAAGGGTACAGCATCAGAGTTTCCAAAGAAGAAGTTCCTCATGGTGGAGGCTTTGAAGGCTTCAGCAGTGAAGGAGAATCTACATCTGAAATGATTGAGAAACACGTTCAACTGGGTCCATCAGAGAAGTCCTTCACCTTTAAGATGGACGTAGAGGGCAGTCACGCTGAAGCGAGTTCGGAGACCCCACTGAAGATTTCCCATGAGAAAAGAATTGCAACAGTTTTCCTGGAAAGCCCTTTAGAAGACTGACAATTGAATTCAGTAATTGCCAAAGTGCATATATGGAGGATATCCTAATGAATAAGCTCACACACAGCAGTTATACCAGCGGCAGACTGTAAAAATGCTGCAAGTTCTGCAAACAACAATATCTAAATGATTTTGGAGTGATGTTTTACAATACTAGGAATTCAGTTAGACAAAACTACTAGATAAATCATTTTTGTATGAACTGTGGCTGTGCTACTACTAAAACACTTAAGACTAATATAAGCTACATGGGCAGAAACATCTACACACTGCCGCAACTTATTGTATGTGATACTGGTGGGTGCTGCATTAGTATGTTTTTGGTCTTTTCATAACATACAGTTTGTCTTCTAAAGGCTTTGTTTACTCTCATTAGATTTCTATTTTTGTACTAACCAGTTCCGTGGACCTTAAACAGCCCATTATGCAGTTTACAGTGCACCATCAAGTCAGCCATCACTTCTTGGCTACATCTGCCTTCATTTTAAGTCTCCTGGATCAACATTTAATGCAGATCAACACAAGGCACTTTGAGATATGAGAAGGGCAGACTGGGGCTTTAATTTCTTCATGTGTCCTGGCCACATTTACAAAAATGGAATGATATTAGTACATGCTGTATCCTGGAGACACTGGTTTATTTTAGGAGGACGTCACTAAAATGTACAGAATGTTGTTAAGCATGTAGCAAAGACTAGAATTGATAGTGGGAGTGAAAAAAAACAATGTCTTAAGT
>JAPMNP010723297.1:0-11641 GCA_029874935.1 Atherina boyeri | reverse complement strand
GTGTAAACTGAGTGTTTTTAAAATAAGAAATAACTATTGATTGCATCTCTGACCTGTCAGAGTTGCAGATGATAATATGTGCAATGATTTCAGCTTCCTTTTATGAGTTTCTCTCTCAGCTGGGGCCAGCGTCCCAGCTGCATGAGTGAAATAACTGTTTTATGACATTCCTTGTCAAAATAAGCATTCACCTCTTCAACGGAAACTAGAGATGAGCCACGGTCAAGTCAAGAAGTAATTCACATAAATTAATTAGAGTGATCAGTTAATCCATTAAGCTGCAATCCACACCAATTGAGGCTCACAAATATTCACAAAGTATCACAGCACAGACAGTGTTGTGATGATGATGAAGACAGCAGGTCATATAATGAGTACCATGTGGGACTTTCTGCTTCAGTAACTCTGACCAAAAATCCTCCCATGCCTCCAAATAGAAAAAAAGGGAAAGGGAGGTTGAGAATAAATTAAAAATTGTGTATTTGTATGAATATTTTTGCGTGCATACCATGTATATATACCAAGTAGAAGTCTACGTTTCCACCATGTGTTCCAATTATCCCCCAATAAGAAACCCCAGTGTCATCCCAAAGGAGCAGTTAAAGAGTCTAATGATCTGCCATAATACTGCTGTTAAACGGCCTCGCTCACAATAAAATGCTGTAATTCCTCTTGTGTCTCTCATAATGGGCTGAATTAATACCAATGGGCTGCATGCAGAAATGTTTGGATTATAGTAAGAATGACAGAAACACAAAGCTTAAGATCAAGAGAGATGGAGAGAAGGAAGCGGATAGAAAGGCAGAGAGGGTCGTCTAAGTCTCCTCTGACCAGACAGTCTTAATGAAAGAGAAATATGTCCAGGCATTAGCGCTATTACAGGGGTCAACTACAGATGGTCCGGATACTCCCTGTTCCATTATCTGGCATCTATAATGGCAGCGTGTCAGACAGTGCCAGGCATGAGGAAAACACACGCACAGCATGCTTTTCTTTTTTTTTTTTTAAATAGACACAGCTTTGGTGGAAAAGGCCATGACCTTGTTGTTCTTTTCTCATTAAAATTCATTTTGAATCCATTCGGTTTTAATTAGATTCAACTGAGCGTGAAGCTGAAAAGCACAGAAAGGAACACATCTACGAATTAGCCCGTAATTTGCCTACAAGTATGTAAAAATTGTGACTCACGACGAGAGTTCTTTCCAGTGAAATGATAAGTGTGCGTTTTTCATTCAAATGCGTCATTAGATGTTTTGCCATCCCTATAAAAATGGGATAAGCTCACTTCCAATTCAGTTTTAAACATGTAAATTATGAATAGTGTGTACTCACTGAACATGACTGGATGGAATATCTGTTAAATGATTAGTTAAGAAATAAATAAAAAGAGAAGCCTAAAGCAAAAATGTAATCAGTACATGATAACACCCCCTGTTGCTAGTATTAAATCTTATTATATCTAAACATTTTCATTGCTAGCTAAGGGTCAAATTATTTTGGGTATTCTTCTTGTGGGTTTTTTTCTGCAAAAGGATTCTCTTCTGCAGAGACTCTTGGATTGTTTGGCATGAATAACTCATACAAGGTCTGTCTTTGAATTTGAAAACAAACAATAAAATGGTTTAGTTCAGTTTATGTCAATTAGGAATGTCCATTGCCTATCTTTAGATGAGTTTCTAATAATCAAACCTTTAGAAGAAGTCATTCCCCTTTCATCTTCAGCTTTTTAACAGGTGTTGAAATGTTTGCTGGGTTTTAATTGAATCCATTCTTGCTTTTACCAGTCAAACGTTCACACTAACACAAAGCATATTTCACTCGCCCTTGTGCTTAAAAGTTTCAGTGCATACTACTTTTTTTATTCTCTAAACTTACTTTTGCTCAGAAAGTACTTCTTAGAATCCATCCATCCACACAACTCCTAACTGCATCTGACTTGTTTAGATGTTTATCCGGAAAATTCTGAGGCTGAAATATGAGTGAGGATGCAGAAAAGTTTTTCCTCTGACTTTTCCTTGAAGGCTTTTTATACTGCTGCTCCAGAGTCTGCACAATCTTTCTGAAGATCTTTTTTATTCAAGCTGGTGTTTTGATCTGTCTTTTTCTTTTAGAGTCCTGTGAACTGTTCTATCTGAAAGTTTCTTGGTTATTTCGACCTTAACTTTTGATCTTCATTGTTGTCTTGTGGACATCAATTAGTTTTAATTGTGCTAAGCTGTTTAGAGAAGCCCGTGGTTGCTGATTGTTGGGATAAGATTCAAAGATTTTATGCTTATGAAGCGTGAAGTTTAAAGCTAAATAACTACAGTTAACAACTTAATGTTGAATGTTTTCTTTTTCTTTTAATTTCTGAAATCATTGATTACAAAGTAATTGATAATCAGTATCACAAACAAAGTCTAACCATTCCCTTAAAGATTTTTTTTTAACATTTGCCTCCTACTAAACAAAATAAGATGTACAGTAAGCGGCTGTGTCCGATTATGTCTAATGAATTTGACATTCTTAGGATATTTTTTTTAGTCCATTATATTTAATAGTCTAATTTATTGAAAGAAAGGCATGTAATTAGATAAAGAGTGCTCGAGTCTGTCCTCCAACAGGGCAGAGGCTGTATCGTGTTATTTTGATGAAGTTCCTCATTAATACGGAGAAGTCATATCAATCACATAACCTCCTTGGTGAGGACTTTAGCTAAACTTGTTTGCAAGGAATGACTTCCTCATGATTTTTAATGGAATCTTTTTAACTTTTCACACTGTTTCTATGTTCTTGTTGATACTGTAGGATGTGGTGGTAGTAGGGGAGGAAAATTTCACCACGCCATGCTATATCCAAATGGACGACGAGGCTTGCCATATCCTGACAGAGACACTGGGTACATACTGCCTTGTGGGCCAGTCTCTCAGTGCTGCAACCACCAAGCGCCTCAAACTAGCCATCTTTGGTCCCGTCACCTGCCCTGCCATGGAGTATCATATCAGAGTCTACTGCCTGGACGACACGCAGGATGCGCTCAAGGTAAGTTTGCACCAGACTGAATGTGTTTTTCTTTTGTGTATTTGTTTGAACAAGGGTTTTTTGTTTTTTTATCGGGAGGATATGAAATTAGGCTGTCCAGCAAGCATTGATGATATCTGACCATTTTTCATTTTGATTTAATTGTTTGTGTCTAGGCCTAGTCAGCTGATGACAGGCAGAATGAGTAACCTTTGCGCTGGTGTGCTACAATAAAAGAGAGACGAGTGTTAGTGCTTGAAATCCTCCTCCCCTCCATGAAAGGTGTGGCTTCTGCTTCAGTGCAGTAAGCCACATTTATCCCACCACTCTGCTTCTTTCACATCGCCTCAGTTCTATTTAAAACCTGGAAACACCAGGGAGGAAAGATAAGGAATGATTATTGTACCAAGGAGGGAAACTGAATACAGCTATTAAGGTTGGAATGGGCAATGAAAAGTGATGAATGTTGAGGTTGGCTTCACACTGGTAGGCCTAGAAACTGTCTTATAAAACTGGCTGCATTAAAGTTTTTTGAGGTCATTGTGCACAATGTTAGTACTGATGGAGCATGTGTTTGTGTATGCAGGAAGTTCTGCAGATGGAGAAGCAGATGGGTGGGAAATTGCTGGATGAACCAAAGACTCTCAGCTTTAAAGACAGCACCCACAACTTGAGACTTTCCATCCATGACGTCCCCCACACGTTGTGGAAGAGCAAACTACTTGCTAAGTACCAAGTAAGCTAGTCAAACACCCTTTTATTATTAAACTAACGACGGTAGCAGATGCAGTGGTTGTAACTTTTCTATCTTTTTCAAATTTTTGCAGGAGCTTTGCTTTCAGCAAGTGTGGAGCGGTTCACAGAGGAACCTCCACTGCTGCTTTACCCTGGAGCGATTCTCTGCCAGCACGGTGGACCTGACCTGTAAAATATGTGTGCGCCAAGTTGAAGGAGAAGGGCAGATTTTTCAGCTGAACACAACACTGTCGGAGGTAGCATTTTATTACACTCTTGCTGGTTTGATCCCAAACTTCCTCAATCTATATGTGAAGTATCCTTGTAAATGATAATAAACCCTCAATTTATCCCCAATGTGTTTCTTAACTTTAAGTTTTTTTTTAATAAAAGCATCTTTTAAATGAAATGTACAAAAATGTGACCATTACTTTAGCAGCAAACAGTTGTTCTGAAGAGAAAGAAGTCAGTCTCTTTCTCTATGTACTCCAATCATGTGCCTGTTTGTATCGGGTAAACTTCCATATCTCCTTTCACTGAATAAACCATATTTTTTAGCAGAAAGCCCTCTGATAAAGAGAGGGTTAAAACCGGAGTCAACATTGCTCTGACTTTCCTGTGATGGAAAGCCGTTTGAGCTGCAGAATCTTTTTATTTTGCTTTGCAATGCTGCAGCTCCCGCGTGTCATTCACTGATATCATGGGCTCATGCTTAATCGGTGGAATGTGAATGCATCTGCGTTTTAAAGTCTTTTAGTTTTTTTTTCAAGTCATTGAAAGCAGTTTTGGCAGGGATCAAATTGGGGCTGTTACAGGAGCAAAAAATAATGGTTTCCAGTTAGGACTAAACGTTGGTGAGGCTTGAACAGAAGTCACAACAACATTGTCGGTATGAGTGGGCATGNACACTTGAGAAAACTACCTAGCCAGCAGGTGTGTGAAACGGGCGCTGTGGGGACATTTTTGTGGTTCTCCTCAGGGTTAGTAACTCTTCAGTTTAGGAATACAACTGGTGTGCGAAGTTGAATCAGACATGACTCTTTGTTGATTTTGAAAACGGCATGAGTGAGACACTTAAATCAATTCAACCTCTCCAACTGTTCCTCTTCATTCTTTTTGCATTGTCGGCAAAAACAGCCAGGGTAGGAGGCTCCACCCTGCTGCTGCCTTCATCCAGTCTTCTTACAACAGGCCATTGCTGACAAGAGAAGGGCACAGGGGGATAATCACCCTCCAGTCATGCTGTACTTTCTTTACAAAGGACATCTGGCCAGGAGAATAGAACCCAAGAGATGGAAGAGCGTTCACTTTTGTGCTCAGTAATGAGATGAATTACAGTACATGCATTGCAGAGCTGTGTCCCTGCCTTGCTTTGGTTCATTTTTCTCTAAGTCTTGCTATAGTCTCTGTAGCTACAGCCGGACACTTAATCCTCTAGGTGCAATATATTTGAAAATCACATATAAATTAATGGTGAAATGAATCATCTTCACTATGCTTTTTTTTTTTAACACAGAAAGAAACATTTTCTCTGCCCTGAATATATTAGAACTTAATTTTATGAAACGTTTTATTATGCTCTTGCAGCCTGATAACAATGGCACGACCGTAGTCCGTGTATCTCATTTAATCTCTTTTGTTCTCTCTTTAAAGGATTCCCAAAGTATCGACACATCTCTGCTGGACCCTGCCAGTAACATCACAACATTGGTGGGGCCAAATGCCTTTCGTATCCCTGTTTCCATCCGACAGAAGCTGTGTGGCAGCCTGGACGCTCCGCAGACTAGAGGAAACGACTGGAGGATGTTGGCCCATAAACTTAACCTTGACAGGTGGGTGAGACAGTGACTCACATAAAGGCCCTTAGTGATGACAGTTTGTCCGCAGCAACTGACTGGCTTCAATCAGATGGTGACTCACATTTTGGCCTATTAGAAATCAGTCTGGCCAACAAGCTGCTGTCAGGCTTCGCTTATCTTCTTAGCTCAGGAAATAATATGAATAAGAAACCTCAACAACCAAATAGTCATTTTCATTAGAAGTAGACATCAAAATTGCATGGGGGAAATTTGTAGACAACTAATCTCCTTTCAATTTGATTGTGATTGTTCTGTGGGGATGTCTCATTTTGATAAGCATCATTTGAATTGAGATCAATTGAGTTAGAGTGAACAGAGACAAAGACGGTGAGATGAAGATAGAGCGTTGTTCCTCCTTTCATAACGTCACACATGTGTCTTTGATAGTCTCATGTGTGTGTGATAGAGGTACAGTGTGCATCCATTTATAAGGTCCCTGCTCAGCAGGGCAGTCTTATCACAGACAGCAGCTGCAGATTGACGAGACCACTTACCGAGTACAGCGGGAACCAAGGAGAGTGCAGGAGAGAGACTCACAGATTACGATGTAATAGCCCGTAGCCCAGTGTTTTTGCGATCGGCTTTTATTGGATTTATACATGGAAAATGTTGAACACTGTGTTCTGAAAATAGGACTGCGTTCACGTACAAAATTCTCTATAGTCCAGCGAAACATGCAAAAGAAAAAGAAGAAATGAAACCCACAGGTATAAGTTTAAGTGTGTGTATGCTTGAAAATGTGGATTCGGAAGAGGACCGCTGAGGATATTCAGAGCTTACAATGAATGACTGCACTTCATGAATTTCAGGAAGTAATCCGTCTGTAAGAGCAATATCCCTTGAATAACTTCGCAGTTCTTTTATCCGTGGAGGCTCAGGGGAGAAGCATGAGTTTATTATTGTCTTAGTCAAACCCACAAATAGGATTTTCAAACAGATTATTAGTGTTGTCTCAGAGGGTGGAAATGTCATTAAAAACAAGTTGGGCAGCTTAGGGACGAGTTTTAAGATATTTGTTTAAATTTGACCACAGACTGGAAATAAAAAAAATATTTCCTAAGTTTGTTGCGACATACATTATTTTGACCTCATTTGGTTTTGTCTGGATGTGAATAAACTGGATTTTTAATCAAACATGTCAGCTCCAACACTGCCCCAGTGAAGTTAAAGACCGTCTCTCTGATGTTACGACTACCAGATACTACTCCTCTAAGATGTGGCAGTTGTGGGGCTAAAATGATAGTAAATAATAAATGGTAGACATCAATCTAGCATAGTGCCCAGCTCGGTGCTCACTAGATGGGAGAATAGAATTGAATCCCATGGGATTCCTCGGGCACTGATTGCAAATCTCAATTGCAGGTACAGTGACCAAAAAAACTCAAAAGGAAAGCATCACTCTGTAAGCCTGTGAAATGTCAGTAATCCCATTTCCTTTGTAAAGATCTTCAAGGTATTTCTTTCCATCAGAGACTCAGCTGTGGCTGAAATACTCTATGCAGCAGAATAATGGTAATTTGTACTGATTTTGAGAGTTTTAAAAAGAGTTTGATTCTGCAACTGAGCCTTCTCTCAGGAAAGGATTGATCCAAATATTCTACAATTCCATTCACATTTCTATCCCAAAAACATTATGTTTGCCAACATAGTGCATCCGAAAAAGGAGATCAAAGGAGGTCAAATTATTCAAATATTTAACTCGTGGACTTAAAAGGATCATGAAAGAATCAAAAGTATATTCGGCCAACTACATGTATCATTATCACTTACATACAAACTGTTTAAATCAGTTTGAGTATTGGCTAAAGTCAGTCATAATAAGTATATAAGGTGGATGTATTTAAACTTAGGTATTTGAATACAGATACTAGTGGATATGTGGATTAGCTAATGACTTAGTGTTTTGTTGAGGACTTAAAAGATTGTTTAGGGTTCTTTATTTATTCATCGAAAATGAAAAGCATATTGGAGGTTCATTTGAAAATTATCTAACAAGTTGATAAAAAAAAACACTTGTTTGAATTTAAGACTTTTGAAAAATAACTTTGCACGAATGCTTTGAAACTTTTCTTTCAATTGGAAGAAATGGGGTCAGCATCTTATTCAGATCATATATTTATCATTTCGGATCATTCTCCAAGCTTTCATTTCAAATCCTAAACTCATCTTCTGAGACATGTATTATCATTATTCAAGGGGATGTGCATTTAAAACAGAAAAAAATAAGGATTTTTGTAACAATTGCAATCACACATGGTTCACCAGTGCTTTTTCAGTTTCCCCTCCTCCATTTACTCTGTCCTGGTCAGGGCATAAAAATCCCACTTTAGGTCTGAGGCTGTGATCAATCCATGTTGTTCATCATGTCTACAAAGGTTAATTTATGTAAACAAAGTCATTTCCATCCTTTTTTTTATATCTTATCCCTCTCTGTTTTCCTTTCTTTCATTCAGGTATCTGAACTACTTTGCCACCAAATCCAGTCCTACAGGAGTCATCCTGGACTTATGGGAGGCTCAGCATTTTCCTGATGGCAACCTCAGTCGCCTTGCCCAAGTTCTGGAAGAGATGGGACGCCATGACAGCCTTGTTCCTTTTGTGACTGAGCACTGACATCCGCCCATCTGGAAGTGTGACATTCTAAAAAGGAAGAAGATATAAAAACAAAAAGAGCGAGGGGGGACCCCCGAAAATCAGGACAGTCATTTGGCATCTCGGTGTCAAATGCTCGTTAATACTCACTAATGCTGCGTGAGTGTACACTCAAAGAAGTAAGAATATAGAAACAGCCAGGTTTACTTAGCCATGACCCAGTTAAATGTTGGCAACAAAGGGTGTAAAAACCTGGAGAGTAAACAAGAACCTTTGCCAGTCACTTCTCTGGCTGTTCCTTCATCTCTCTGGTACGACGACTTGATATTTTTGGCTATGGTTTCCCTGGAAACAGCTGTCCGGTTATTTGGATGGGCTATATGGATGTGGATGACACCCTCACAGTATCCAAGTGTTATTGATACAAAATGAGAGGTCAATGGATCAAAAGAGGAAGACTTGGATGAGAGGAAGAATCTCAGATTTTTCAAAATCAGTTTCCATAGCAACTCCATGGACAAATATGTGTTCTGTGATGACAAAGTATTTAATAATATGCCTATTTATACATATAATTTTTTTTCATATCGTTCTGCCTGCTAATGAATACTTTGCAAAGGCCACTCAGTTGGTTGTGTGTTTATGTTTGGCTGTACCATAGCACCACCTGGTGGACACTTGGTGCTGTAACGATCCAGCCTGTCATCCACAGACGAGTACAGAAGGAAATCTATCATTTTAGTGTCCTTGTTGTAACTACTATTAATATCTTTTAGTTATGTTTTATATATGATTATTGCTTATTATGTGTGATTCTTTTACATTATTTTCTTTCATTTTAAGAATATGTTCGAGTTGCATCTGTGATAGTTGTTCTTATTTCCATCTTTTTTTGGCATGTTAATTTTCTCACCTGATAATTAGGCCAATAATACAAGTCTGTTACCCCTAAATGGAGAGGTTTGAGGAGGAAAAACGTAAGGAATTTTGTATTCAGTTAATATCATTTACTTGACAGACAATAGTGAAAAATAGTGTAATCAAACAAGTATATTTTTGTAGGACCAATGCAACTGAAAACAGCTGCTTTTTACCAAATAACATACGTTTGAAGTTGAATTTAATACAGAAGGTAATCAGCTGAATAGTGTGTTATCTCATGTGTTCAGAACTGGATCAGATTGTACTTTTGGAAGAAAGCAGAGATTTTAACTCAAACTTTGACGTTTGTACATCAAATGACAAAAAGCCATGTTATGAAGACACTGATTATGTGCATACAATTAGAAATAGCTGTAAATGTTACATTCCTTTAATGCAGCAGCCTCTCCCCAAGTGTTTTTAGTTGGTTCACTCAGTTTTTAGATTATTTAGATTCTTTTTAAATGGCAGTTCCTAGTTTTTTGTAAAGCCGTCTATGCAAACTTGGCATTGTTTTGAAACAATCTTTACATTCTCAATGGGCTAGCCTTTGCATTCCCTAGTTGTTCTTCAGCTTCATGATTATTATTGTGTATAGTGAGAATGTAGCCTGTACGTTTCTGGCACTCATCATGTTCCTTGCAACAGCTTGCGTTTCATCTGTCAAGTTATTGTACAAAGTGTAAGAAAGAATTTTTAAAACTAATAATAAATTATATTTATATGCAACATTAATAAATTGGGCGTGCTTGTTTTGAATTGTGAGACTATGCAACGCTAATCTTCAAGACACATAGTTGTTTTATTGCGGAATGTAATCCATAGCTACGCATACATACGTGCAATAGTGGTAGACAGTGGACAGACATACTCTGTACAAAGATCAAAGACACTTTAACTTTACTGGAGCAATAATTAATAGAGTTCAGATCAACTTTGTACAAATATGAGTGGAAAGAAAAGACAGTGAAAGAGAGTAAAGCCTCATAGAATACTCCTTAAAAACAAAAACAAACCAAATATATTTCCTGTATTTGCAGGAAGTGTCTTTATTTATATAGACTTATAATAATAATAATAATAATAAAATAAAAATAACAATAATATTACAATGAGGATGCCACGTTTGAATTAGTCTTCAAATTTCTTTGGATCAATGACATTCCCCATGAATGAAGTCAATTGTAAACTCTTTATGAAGTGAGTCACAAAAACAGAAGAAAAAAAAAGAATCGCACAAAAAAGGCAGCTGGAACAGTACAAAAGACTGCAGAAACAATACTGCTGTATGGCTTGAGAAAGCAGCGCAGGAAGTCCCTCTTTGTAGACCTGATCAGAGGGATTTGAGTCCTCTCCTGCAGCAGTCCTTCACCACGTGTCCACCTGGACAGTCTGGATCTGGCAGTCACTCAGCTTTCACAGAAAGCACAACCTGAACACTGAGTCTGAGGCAGACACTGAAGGGGCAGATCTCCCTTGACGTGATAAATCTTTTTCCTTGGATCTTTCTTGCGCCACAGTGACCATAATCTGTAGAATTCATCCTCCCTGTCAGTTTCCTTTGTCCTATTATTCACAGTCTCTTGTTTTTCCCTTTCTTCTGTTGGCCTGTCTAAGTGGCCTGTGCCAGTAGCAATGACAAGTCTCTGGGTGATGAGAACATTGTTTCTGACTCTCTGTCACAGCTTGATGTCTTGGGACTCTAACATCTTCGCCAGGGTCTTCCTCACTCGCAGAGCTGTGAGGCGACAGGCTGGATTGTGAGCCCAGCACTCCGACATCAGTTTTCCCATCTGTCGTAGACACTGAGGACACATGTCCATACACATTAGAATACAACAGAATATAAAGCATCTATTCTTGAATTATGAGTTAAATACTATTAAAACATAGTTTCTAGATATATAAAAATACATATAGATGATCCAGTAAATATAGATAACATTTAAAAAGCTTAAAGGATTTTAATTAGATTATAATAGCTGAGAAAGTCATGACCCATGTCTCATTCGCTTTCCAATAAGCTGGTTGTGTAGTTAGACAGGTGAGTAATAAGATTAATAAAAAAAACTCTGTACCCTTGACCCTACAGAAAGGGAATCTGGTGGATCCATTATGCAACTGTGGGATTTTGCCAGGTCTCTTTTCACAAAAGTAAAGTGAAATCAATAAAAGCTGTTCAGAGATCAAAATGATCGTGTGATGATACAAATATGTTGATGAAAGTGATTTAGAGGATGACATCCTCTTTCATTGGCAACAAGGGCTCACCAAACATGCAACATAGCGTTTTAAACCACTATAATCAAAACACCAGCCAACGGAGTATGTTTTGGAGAATTATTGTTTCATTCCTTTATTCGGCAAACTTGCACAATCAACCACAACATGTGTTGGAGCAGCTCTGATGGTGAATGGTAGCTCAACACCAATTTATACAAATAAAAATGAGCTGCTCTCATTGGGTCTCATTCATGAAAAGTGAGTAAATCTGTGAGTAGAGTTGCACATAAAAGCTCACGCTACTAAAACTC
>JAPMNP010723282.1:0-21349 GCA_029874935.1 Atherina boyeri | reverse complement strand
AATATATATATATATATATATATATATATATATATATACACAATTTATTTTTAGTAATGGAAGATTTTCATATTGCAGGTTTACACCACAACTTAGAAATATTCCTGTTATATTGCACAGCCATAGATGTGGCCACTTTTCTGTTAACATTGTGGCTGCAGTCTCATGCTGTTTTTTAAGACCAAAAATAATGTGTTTTAATGAATTATGTTTAAAACTGATACATCAAGTAACAAGTCAAGCAAATCCATTGCCAGCTGTTGCTGCATGTTCATGCTTTGTTTGTTGAGTAATTCATAACATTCCTAGCATTGAAATCCTGTATGTTTGCTATATGCTTGATTTGATCACTGTTTCTTATAACTACTTTTTGAATACTTTCTGACATATTTTGGCCAGTTTTTCATTTTTGACGGACCCGTTGACCTCTTCAACACTCATGTGAAACCCGATTTCATACTGCACATTCAAGGTGGCAATGTTGCACATCTATTATGCCTCTGTCCTCTTTGCAGGATACGTATGCTTAATGGGGAGTCAAAGTTGTCATTGGTGCTTAACTTATTCTGCAGCACCAGTATTACATTTTAAAACTTGACCCTAATTTTTCTCAAAAACTTTATTAAAGCATGATTTAAAAAAAAGGATATTACCAGGCCAAGATGAACACATGCATGTGAACAGTAATGCATGTCCTAAAACCTGGCTTAACCACTCAGAGTACAGAGATGCTCTTTGGCATATGATTGATATTTAGAAATGTATTTCTATTGTTTGTTTTATGTTTTTGCTGTGACCATTTAGCTGGATTTACACCGAATGCGTGTGCGGCACGTTTGCGTTGCATTTGCATATCCGACTGCCATAAACTGGAACAAAAGACAGTAGTCAATAAAGTTTTACTCACCATTAACTTCTAGGATTTCGGCGATTTCTCGCCACGCTCTTTCCTTCCGCACATTGTCCTTATAGAAACAGCCCTCATACATTTTTGTTTATGTGTCTAAAGCGCATGGAGTGTTGTGCATGCTCTGTCCCTCCTCGTGCGTGTTTATGTTGGTTTCTGGGGCAACCAAATTGTTGCGCATGCCATCCGTCAAAAATAGACTTGCTCCGTGAAGATTGCGGAGCTCTCCGGATGACCATATGCGGCACGTGCCGTAACGCAAAGCAGGCAATGTAAACAACTACATTGATTTAAATGCGTTCTAAATGTCACCGTTTCGCACACGCACTGTAGACGTACCGCAGATGCATCCAGTGTAAATAGCCCTTTACACTGAATGAAATTCTGTCATCTTATTAACAAATACTTGCGTATCATACCAAAACACACTGAACATGAGTTAGAGAGGTGGTAGAAAATGGATAGAAACACATTTTCAGCACATTCCAAAACATTAAAGTCTGCATTGATAAAGCACTCAGAACTTAGATTCACATCGTACCTTAGATTCTTCAAGCCATCCATGACCACAGTGCTTAACGGCACCATTCCTCCTTCCTGAGGTCCAGCTCCTTTCCTCTTCTCTACCATCACCCTGTTTGTTGCCATTATTAAACAGTTATAGAATTAAATCTCAGGGAAAGATGGCAGAGCAGTCTTGTAAGGTTTAGGTTAATCACTAGGAATAATCCTAAAAAGATTAACATGCAACAACAGCTCCATCCTCAGTGAAACAGCAAAACAATGTGAAAACAGTTAAACAGTTTTCTTCATTTGCATCCTCTTTTGTTGCCTGAACTTGGTTCTGAAACTATTCTTGTTCATACTTTGTAAACACACTTCTACATGTGCTAGCATTTTGCTGAGACTTGTGGACAGTCTCAGAATTATGTGGAACAATCTGAGTTTTAATCTCATCCAAGTTGTGCTGTCATTATTGGCACTTAAGCTTTCAACCATTATGTTGCATCAGCCTCAGGGCTATGCAGTGTTAGTTTGGAGGACTGCACACAGGTTTGTTTTTAGTGAGTAAGGATCTTTTTCTTTGCATCTGATTGAATCGACATAGGTCTCTACCTGTATGCTACCATGAACAGGCCATTAGTTGTCAAGCTGAAGTGAAGTAACCCAACTCATTTTGTCGTCTGTGCTTTGTTCATTACACTGACAGGTAACAGTAAAAAGAAAATAAAAAAGAAAATGCCAAAAAAACTAATCACAATGTGCTATTTTTCTCAGATCTGTATCAATCCTAACCAAGATTCATAAGAATCAGTGTCTGCTCTGTTGCCCTTAAACAACCCCTGAGTCAGTCGGGTTAATTTGCAAATGCAACTTTATTTCCCGAAGTGAACATTGTCTCTTCATTCTTTATTCTATGGTGACAATAACAAACAATCTGTTTTATCATGCAAATAATCATTCTTATAAATAAGTCTTTTTGAGAGTGAAAATGCCCATTTAGAGTACGAAAACGGTACAAACTTGTGCTTTAAATCCAGTCAGTGTTCTGGTTAGATTTCAAGCTTGCCTTAATGAGTCCCTTTTTCCTTTTTCACAAAAAAAAGTTATTTGGAACTGCTCCTATGACTTTCCCATTTACATACTTTTACATTACAGTAATGGTGAGCTGCAAAAGAAAAGTGGTTTGTTCAGATCTTCTGTCCACACATCTTCTCACCGTCTTTCTGCCTCCCAGACTCCCAGTGGCTCTGATTAAAACTAATACACAGAAGATATACCCACTGTGGCAGTTGATTAAAACAATACTACACAAAGTTGTATGGAGACAACTCCACTTACATCTTGCTTTGTTCGTACTTTATGTTTGAGTCTCCCATGCCTTGTAGAAAGCATTGAGAAAACATCCTGTTGGCCCCTTCCTGCCCCTTCTCCCTCCACTTCCTGTTCATGTAGCTTTTCTGACTCCTCAAACACAACATGTCTCACTCTAACATCAAACTTACCTGGTCAGGCTGGTTGGAGTGGTTCTTCTTGCTGTAACGTCTGTTGGCTAACTCGAGCAGACT
Source organism: Atherina boyeri (assembly GCA_029874935.1). Lineage (NCBI taxonomy): Eukaryota > Metazoa > Chordata > Actinopteri > Atheriniformes > Atherinidae > Atherina > Atherina boyeri. The sequence goes on along the minus strand of JAPMNP010723282.1, from coordinate 18,373 downwards.
TTTCTTTGTTTTGGCATTAGCTCACACTGCAGCATTGTCTGCCTGCCATTTGAAAATCTACCTCTATTATAACCTGACATTTATGTTTGATGTGTTCCCTTCCCCTTGGCTCAGGTAGACTATCTATTCATGGGGCGACAGTCCTTAGCTATCTTGCTTTTCTTATCTATTCTCCTCTTCTCTTATCTTGTTAGTCATGTTTCAAAGAATAAGGAGAGTAAGGTTTCAACCCTGTCTTTAAGCCGAGTAATATCATTTTACAGAGACACATAAAAGCACTGTTCCCTAAATAGACATCCGTCAGAGAAAAAGAGCGTGCACACTGTTGTTTTATTCATTTGTGTAATTCAGTAATCCATATGTGAGTTTGAGTTTTAATTCACATGCTGTAGGCTTACTTCTAATACTATAGTTTGTTTTTGTTTTGTTTTTAATCATGCTTTCCTTGCAATTTTGATCTATATTAGTTTCATTTTCAATGATAAACCAAATACAAACCAAAAAAGTAATATCACATAATCTCCATAAACAAGTGGAACAAATATTATGTCTCATTTTCCTAAAGTAACGTGTTGTATTCAAATCAAACAGTTGTTTTTGTCAGTGTGGTCTAACTGGTTCATCTTAAATTGTCAGTTTGAAACTATAAACATACCTGCTCCATGTTGTTTTACATAATAGCTGCAAAACTGAGTTCCCTTTACATTGGCACTGCCTGGACTGTGATCCATAGCAGAGATGAGGAGGCCAGGTATCCGCCACCGGTGATGAATCTTCTACTAAAGGCTTTGACTTGTACGTTGTTTAGCAGCATTCCACTATATGGCTGCACCAGGGTAATGACTGCCTTCCCGCTTCCCAGTCTTGTAAACATCGCATGGAAAAGCGAGCTTAGCACTTTCTCTCTTCTGCTGCTGAAGGAAAGAAAAAAAACATGTTTGGACGGCCTCTGTGGTTCCCGCTGTCTTAACATAAGGAATGTCTAAATGGCAAATGCTTTGGAGAACGTGAGAGTGTATCAAAGAGGGGTGGAGGGCACATTAGCTGTAAGTGTTCACAGATGTTAGTGAAAGTTCATCAGTTCTGTGCCTGTGACTGGAAAATATTTTCCTGGAAAGCTGTTAGACACCGGAAGCATGAGCTTCAACACTTCCTCCTGCCTTATTCACTTGTTTGTTTATGTTTGTGGCCTTAAGCATTGTAGGCCATCTTTGAATGAGAGAGGTCCCACAAAAATCCAGCTCCTATGCTCTAACGGTGCCTCTGTACACCCTCCATTTGAATGTAGAAATTGTTGCTGATTGTGGAAGTTGTTACCCCCTCAGTGATGAAGTGTTACAGTCATGTGTAGCTTTATCCTCTGTACAGGTCATCAGATGGTATGTTGCCTCTGAAAATAATTGCTGGGTGTGTCTTTGTGGGGCAGCTGCTTTTGTCCAGTAGCACCATGTCTCCGGTAATCCTGGCAGGCAGTGGTGACCTTGGCAAGGCCATGTTGAAATGAAATATACACCAGCTATTTCGTAATAACTACAGTTCTGCCAAGTCACACCCTATTTCCTCTCTTCACGATTCTGGCTGGATTGGCTTGGAGACAGACAGACATAAACACTGCCTGCTGGCCCCTCCTTTTCTCAGGGGCAGCTGGGTAATGACACAAAAGTCACCCACTGCCACCTGCAAACCTCTCACACACCATTCTGCACATGTAGTATGGTAGCAAGTGTGGTGTTATTTTTAAACAGGTTTGTCTGCTTGATGAGGATGAAAATCGGCAGATTTTTCGCAGTACAAATTATATAAAAGGACAAAATGTGTGTTTTGGTGGAAACACTCTTGATCATGGTATTATAGAATACTAAGTACTTGCATTCCACCTACATGAAGTCATTTTCAGCACTTAACATCTGTTTGCTCATCTCCTACTCTATGTTGTCATGTACTGTGATTTAAAACAATTTAATGTCAGATAAGCTGGTCTTATTTACATGTTTTCTTTTTTATCAGACAACAGAACTGAAACAGTGACTGAAATGTGACTTATAACGACCACAATGCTAACTAGAACTAACTGATTGAATAGAACGGACATTTTAAAAAATCATTCAGGCCAAAAGCTTTACTGCACCATGCACTAGATCAGTAGATCTCAAACTGGGGGTCCCGAACATTGGACTAGATTACTGTCGTTGGCACAGGGGAGGATTATTTTACTGACAGAAGTATGTCTTTGGGCGCATTCATACCAGTCTCTTTTTATTTGAATCCTAGTCTGTTTGCTTGTAAAGTCTGCTTCATTTGGGGAATCGTCAATGTGCAAATCTCTGATTTGGTCGGACTTGGTCTGCCTACAAACGCAGGTCTCGGTCAGCTTCAAGCGGACTAAATACAGGAAGCAGACTACAAAACAAAGTGCATTGTGGTTGCAGCTCACGGCATTGCGGGTGAACGCAACCAAAACAAAAGTGTGGGACAATAGGCAGCTCTGGACGGGAGGAATGTCTCCCAGTCAAACGTGATGAAGTCAGTAAAAGTTCTGATAGAAATATGATCAACTTGTGATTGCTAGGATCTGATGCAGCTCCATGTTAGTTTTCTTCTTTGTTGGTTGTCTCGTATTCTCCTTCGATGATTCTTGATGCAGAGCCACCTCTGGTGGACAGTGGAACATGTTATTTTAAAGTTTTGATTCGATTCAGTAAATCCTGCAGAAACGCAAAATCGGACCAAAAGAAATTTTGCATCCCCAACTGAGCCGAGTCCCCAGTCGTACAGAGTCTAGTGGACTATCCTGTTGTGAATGCACCCTTACTTTGCCATGATTGGTGGCAGTATGCCCCCCCTCTCAGCTTGTTATTGTTGGGCTTTTTCATGGTATCCACTACATTGGCGGTCAAAACGGTTTACAAACTTTTTGGGTTGTTATTTTACCTTAAGTAATGCACCCAGACTGTTTCTAATGGTTGGGCTTCAATTTCAGCCGTATTTGCATATAAAATTATCTCAGACAAAAGTTTGTTTACATATGCTCTTCTGGCATTTCTGTTCCGAGTATCAATGGTTTGTCCAGAATCCACATTCTGGAGCGAGTGTTTTTTTTTTTGTTTGTTTGTTTTTTCCCGTTAGAAATACAAATACAAAGTTGTTAAAATAATTGACAATAATAATATGAATCAATATTTTTTTAGTAAATGGTTGAGATGGCAGTTAATGATGAAGTAAACAAATAAACAGTCAAATTGTGATACAGTAATGGGTTAACAAACACTTACCTTTGACATTACACACCCAAATTAAGTGTTAGAGATGGCTCAGGCAGGTTTATTTCCACAGATTTGTCATATGACTTGTTATTGTTGCTGAAAGATTTACTCTACAAAATGGTAGAGCAGGCTGTTAAAGAGTTAAAGTATCTTTAAAAAAGTAAACTGCTTAACTAAGGCAGTGTTGGACTACACTCAGTTACAGACTAAATCTTGTTTTATTGTATAGAAATAAAGAAAAAGAAAAGAATGAAGAAACATTCAGTATTCCTCAGCCCAAAATGCTGCCTGCTTCTCTGTTAATGTTCCTTTTAGCTTCATTCACCCCCAACTAAGATTGTCACTACAAGGAAATTTTAATTGATGATTAGTTCCGTAGGAATAACTGGAATTAGCCTTTTAATTATTTGTCTTTGTTTCTACATTTTTTGATGACACAATTAAACTATAAGTGCACTAGAGGTGGAAGAGCAACAAGAGGCCCAGTCAGACAGAACTGGACTTTTTTCATCAGGCTGTTGGAAAGTTGTGTTTTTCCTGAAAGGGGCTTTAGTGTACTCGTCGACTCCTTTCAAATGTTTTAGATCATTTTTTCTCCTTGTTATGGCTGAAAGCGTGATCAAGAAAATAGATATGTTTGAAAGATTGATATTTGTTGGAGGTATAGGCAGAGATCTTGTTGAGATAATAGATTTGATGATTCATTTAGTATATTATTTGCACTTATGGATTTTTCTTTTGGATGGGTGGACAAGTGAAGTGGAGGATGATAAGCATGCTAGTAAAAAATGTTTCTATTATATTGCTGCAGCACTAATAAAACTTTTATTGTTCTTCCATAAGGTGAAGCAAATTGGATTTGTGAGTGTGACTGAGCATGTGTTAGTGTTATTTTGCATATGTGTATCAATGCAAACAATAAAATGAATTTGCTTTCCACTGTTGCTTATTTTACAGAAAAACCAGGTCCAGAAAGGAAACGCATTAAAAAAGAGCCCACTAACACCCGGAAGGCGGGCTTGCCGTTTGGAATGGGGATGCCAGGGATCCGGGCCGGGTACCCTCTTTCCGAGCGGCAGCAGGTGGCCTTGCTCATGCAAATGACAGCTGAGGAGTCCGTCAACAGTCCAGGTGCGTGGTTATCATTTAGGCCACGTCTTCTGTGGACTGGTGGCAGGCAAGAGAAAGGGGGGGATGGGGTAGGATGCAATGTAGACAGTGTGTGGGAATGCAATATAGGTGGGCTAAAAGTGGGGCAGATGGGGTATTAGTCACATGGTGGTTTGTTTTTGTAATTTTGTACATCTTGAGCATGTTGCCTGCTGATTTTTTCCACACATTAATCATCTCCGCCTCTGGACAGAATCAGCTCTGGGCATCTAGTATAAGCTAATCCACATTAATTCTCATCACAGCAAATATTGAACAAAACTCTATTTAGCATTGATGCCACGTTTAAGCAACAGTTACATATTGGTTCACATGCTTTTTCTCAAATACAGCATGAACGGAAATGAAACTTGTGTTGGTATTGCATTATTCTGGATCCAATGGTGCAATGTCAGCATTTGAGCCAAATGATAGTAGACAGCCAAATGCAAAAAGCCTGCAAGGATTTACTTGTTTACTTGTTATCCAATATCCTTTTAGCTTCAAGATTATTATTCATTAAAATTACTTATGTTCACTCAGATTTCTGGTAGACAGAGTAATTTGTCTGGAACTTTATTAGACGCCTAGATTAGCATTATTGTTGCAACCTTGTACTCTTTTCTTTTCTTGGAGTTGACATTTTAGATGGAACGAAATTAGTGAGACACAGTACAGAAGCACTTTTATTTATATGTTAATTCCTTTCTTGCATGCCTAGAGGCATGGACATAGATTAAGTGTGTTTCAAATATCATTTGGGACAATAGCTGCACAAACTCAATAATGTAAATGTGATAAAGCTTTGAGTTTAATCTTGAAATAGTGATGAAATGGGCTCAAGTAAAGTAGGTCCAATCATTCTGCTGCTGATTGTTGGAGTGTGATTGCCCCCTTCTGGCTGGAAACAGTCAGAACATTTTTATAGCAGAAGTAGTAAACAAAACATAAAACAAGTAGAGCAAATTCTGGAAATTGGTTGCTCGGATAGATTATTATAGTGTTGAATGAAACACCCATCTTCTTCCCCTCAGACACAACACCAAAGCATCAGTCACAGTCCAGTCTGGGTCAGAAGGGAACGCCAAACTCTGCATCTAAAACCAAAGACAAAGTGAATAAACGGAATGAGAGAGGAGAGACTCGACTGCACAGAGCAGCAATCCGCGGAGAGGTACGCCGCATCAAGGAGCTCATCAGTGAAGGAGCTGATGTGAATGTAAAAGACTTTGCAGGTGAGAGGCTCACTGTTTGTTTATGCTGTTCTTCGTTTCCTGTATGTAACAATATATGCATCCATATATAGTATACACCTCTAACACAGCCATTGATTCTGTGTCTAGGCTGGACTGCATTGCATGAAGCTTGCAACAGGGGGTATTATGATGTGGCCAAGCAGCTGCTGGCAGCCGGTGCAGAGGTCAACACCAAGGGTCTGGATGACGACACCCCTCTACATGATGCGTCCAATAATGGACACTTCAAGGTAAGGCAGAAAATAAGGCACACATAGCTCTCATCTAGATGCACTCAATTCTAATGACAAGGCAGTGTTTTTAAAAAAACAAAGACATTTAGAGGGCAAAGCTCTATAGCCAGTTATGATGGTGCTCTGAAAATGGTAAATTAATGGTGGTAAAGGAGAAGCTGGCTGTCATAAAGAGAGCTGAGATATTGTCTGAAGCTGGTGATGACTGTATGCTTTCAGGCAGACTCATCAGGAGTTTTTTCATAGTGATGCACTTGACTTTATACGACTAGAGCATCATCCTTTCTCACCTGGCACAGATGGCACAAAGTGACGTAAATGGCTGATTGTCTGTCTTAAAATTAGATGGTTTGGCACGCATCTAACGAGCAAAACTCCAGTTTCAGCTTCTGTCTCTGATTGCTTTGATTCTGTATTGAGCTCATGCATGACCGCATCAAAACCGCATAAAACCAAATAATATGTGACATTGAAGAAAAAGCATTAAGCACAAGAGAAGCTGACTGAGTTGGTTAACATCAATTCAGGCCTTGACTTCTCCTTGTGTCTTTTTAGGTGGATATTTTATAAGAATAAAAAAATCTACATTCATATGAGCTTTGTTCTCCAAAATATGTCAGTCCAGGCAAGAAGGCAGAAATTCCCACAAACGCTGAAGTAATCATGTCAGGCCAGTAGATGGAGATGAGGGCCACATTGACGACACTTCAAAATACAAGAGAAGAGCCGATTCTCCTCTTACAATGTCTGATCCAAAATCATGTTTGCACATTACACAAAGTTTTGCAAAATATCAGTTATTGTAGACAGGGCCTTAATATTTTATTTTCTTCATTTCAGGTGGTTAAGCTGCTTTTACGGTATGGAGGGGACCCACGGCAAAGCAACAGGAGAGGTGAAACACCGCTGAAGGTTGCCAACTCTCCCACTATGCTGAATCTGTTGCTGGGGAAAGGCACTTACACCTCAAGTGAAGAGAGTTCATCAGGTTTGTCACATTAAATCTTCTGCAATCCGTGTTTCCATGATTTCTGTGTGAAATATATCTGCTTGTGTTGACTGAGTTTGTGTTTTCATTCCACAGAATCTTCAGAGGAGGAAGATGCCCCCTCATTTGCCCCATCCAGCTCTGTCGATGGCAATAACACAGACTCTGAGTTTGAGAAGGGCCTGAAGTTAAAAGAGAAAACTGCAGACCCCCCTAAATCTGCAGTCACACCCATCAAAGATGAATATGAATTTGATGAGGATGATGAGGAGGAGCGCGTCCCCCCTGTAGACGATAAACACCTTTTGAAAAAAGACTTCCGAAAGGAGACAGTAACCAAGACCAACAGCTTCATCTCTATACCCAAGATGGAGGTTAAAACCTATTCCAAAAGCAACTCGCTCACACCAAAGAAAACTGTCAGGAGGATCATCTCTGACAGCAACAGTTCAGACGAGGATGATCGGACGTGTTTCACACCAGCGCCCACGCCGCGGCAACAAGCCCAGCAAACAAATACCAAGACAAGAGACTCTGGCAGCATGAGCTCTAAACAACAAAAAGACAAAAATAAAGTCAAAAAGAAGCGAAAGAAGGAGAGTAAAAATAATGTCAGTAAAGAAGTCAGGTTTGGTAAAGTCAACGACAAATTCTGTACGTCTGACTCCGACTGTGGAGACATGGAGAGTGAGGACGATAAGGGCTCAAATAGTATAAAAGAATCCTCTACATTGAAACTTAAAGAATCCGCTGGCTTTAATGCGTCCTCCTCTTCTTCCCATGGAAACTTGAACTCTCATAAACAAGCACCATCGTTAGCTGAACAGCATCCAAAGCAGTGGAGGACAGATGGCTGGAAGACTGTGTCGTCTCCTACGTGGTCAGATGTCAGTTCTCTTTCAGATTCGGTCAGAACAACAATGTCCAGCGAGTCGGACTACTCCTCCGCGGATTCCAGTGTGGAGTCAGTAAAACAAGCTAAGAGGAAAGCACAAGAGAACAAGAAGAAGAACAACAACGTGCACAGTAACACTGACAAGAAAAATTCTGAGCTCTATAAAAACTCCATTGCAGAGAGCGCCGTCTCTAAAACTGATGTAGATGGTAAAGTGCTGAAAAAGCATAAAGTGAAGCACAAGCATAAAAATAAGGAAAAAGACAAAGCTCCGAGTTTAGTCTTGAATCAAGATATGAATGAAAAGTTTGTCAAAAGCTATTCATTTGACTTTGATGATTCAAGGCAGAAGTCATTAATTGTTGAGTCTGAATCAACCCCCGAGAGCAAAGTCAAATTATCCAAACACCAAAAAGACCATTCAAAAAAGGAGGACAGGCTCACAAAAACCAAGTCCGAGGACAAGGATTGGTCTTCTGGAAAAGACTTGCAAAGAACAGCAAAAGAAGAGAAAAACAAGAAAACAAAAGACTTCACCAAGGACAAGACAAATAAGGAGGACAAGCTTGTAAAATCTGAAAAGGAGAGAAACTTCAAAGAGAAGGAGAAACCCAAGGAAGAAAAACTAAAAACTCACAAAGAGGAGAAAAAGAAAAAGTCCAAGGAAAAGTCCTCAAAGGCAGACAAGAAAAGTGAGCAGAAAGATGAAAAACATCTTAAACTGGACAAGGAGAAAAACACCAAGGAGGAAAAGGAAAAATGCAAAAAGGACAAAACGCTGAAAGAGGAGTCTGAAAATGATGGCTATGATGTTAATAACCGCTTCCTCAGTCTGGAGGACACAAAGCTCAGTGCATCGGATGACCACCATGACAGATGGGGCTCTGAGATGTCCTCAGACTCTTCCCTCTATGGAGATGACAGCTGGGATGCTCCGGTCAAAGAAGTTAAAGAAGTCAAGGAATATAAATCCAACAACACTGTTAAGTTAATTGTTGAGACTGTTAAGGAAGAAACCAGGAGGAAAGAGAACAAAATCAAGGACAAAAAATCAGATCACAGCGATAAAAGATCAGAGAAAGAAGCAACCTCTAAGAAAAAAGACAAGGACCCCTCAGAGAAGACTAACGAAAAGAAAAAAGACTGGTCAGAAAAACAAAAATTAAACTCCAGTCACTCAGTTGAGAAAGAAAAGAAGCGGAAAGAGTCCACAGAAGCCGTCAAAGACAAAAAAGACAAGGATTCTCTGGACAGCAGCCGAGACCGTAAAGACCAATATGAGTTCATGAAGGACAGAAAAGACTTAAAAATCAAGCAAGAATCTATAGGAGATGAATATGGCAATGATGCTTTCTTTAAAGACGATGTCAGCAAATCTTCTGAGATCAGAGAAAGAAATCATTCTGGAAAGGAGAAAGAAAAGAAGAGTGAGGGAACTGAGAAGAGAGAAAAGACAAAAGCGGACAAGCACAAAGACAAGACAAAAGACAGAGGAGCTGATCAGGAGAAAGACAGGAGTGAGAGAAACTCCACAGAGAAAACTGTCAAGGAAAAAGATGCAGACCGGGGCACCAAAGACAAGAAGGAGGGAGCCAAAGACAAACACAAAGACTCTCATGGCAAAGACAAAGATCGAAAAATGTCCTCAGAGCAGACAAAAGATAAGAAAGAGAAGGCCTCTCAAGATAAACATGCTGACAGAGAGAGAGATTTCTTGGAAGTAAAGAAAGAGGAACGAAAGCCTGAGAAAACCAGAGAGAAAACATGGTACAAAATTGACGACATATTCACAGATGAAAGCGACGATGATGAGGACGACTACAACAGTGGTGTTGTGCTTGGGTCGGAGTCCATCAGAAAAGACTCGACACCGGATCAGGACGAGCTGGATCACTTCCCGTCAGAAAAAATCAGAAAATCCTCGGCAGAGACTAAACACAACACAGAAAAGGCAAAAGAACACAAAGAGAAGAAGAAAGACAAGGCGGCATTTGACACGGGCAAAGAGAGGAAAGGTTCTCTCGAGAAACACAACAAAGACAAGAAGGATTCAGTAGATGCAAAATATAAAGACAGGAAAGATCGGATGTCGGTGGACTCGAACCAAGACAAGAAAAATAAGCAGAAGCTGTTGGACAAAAGGGACACGAGTGAGGAAAAGACAAAGAGCAAATATAAAGACAAGCAGGACCATACGAAGGAACGGAAGCCCTCAAAAGGCAGCGGTGAGAATGAGAAGTCCCTCTTAGAAAAACTAGAAGAGGAAGCTATGAACGACTACAAGGACGACTCCAACGATAAGAACAGTGAAATCTCCTCAGATAGTTTTACAGATAGGGGACACGATCCTGTCCTCACGAGTTACTACGACCCAATCAGCTTGTCTGATGTCTCTGAGGACAGAAGAGACTCCCTGTCCATATCTACTCCACAGGATAAGTTCAGAGAAAAAGAGAGGCATCGACATTCCTCTTCCTCCTCTTCCAAAAAGAGCCACGACAAGGAGAAAGACAAAGTAAAGAAGGACAAGGGAGACAAACGAGACAAAACGGGGGAGATCAGGGAGTCCAACAGACAGGCTTTCTCTGGCTTCTCCCAGGCTAGAGAGAGCCTACCTTTTGAGAAAGAGCCCATGCCTCTAGAGGCAGACCCTTACACATTCCCATTCGGAGGTAAGGGAGACGGCAAAGATGACTTTGATAAAACATTGGAATTTGAAAAAGAGATGTCCAAAAAGGACAAAGAGAAAGCTACCGGCATCATTAGTGACAGGATGAAAGACAAAAAGAAAAAGGAGAAATATAAGGAGAAATTGAAGGAGGAGAAGAATAAATACATTGATGGCTTTGGGACATTTAAACACTCCAAAGAGGATGTGAAGTCAGGGTTGAAAGACAGCCCTCAGGTCACTGTTTTGAAAGACAGATCAAAAGAACAAAGTCCTAAATTTGATTTGAAAAAAGACAGAAATCGGGACACATTGGACAAAGACAACAGAGTAGATCACAGTAAATCTAAGGCTAAGGATGAAAATGAAAAGCTCACTCAGTCCAAAGACCCAGTGCGGAAAGATAATCGTCCACGGGAAAGGCTAGTGGTGGACGGTGAATATCAAATGACAATGACGAGTTTTGGTGAAATGTTGAGTCGGAGAGATCAGGAGAGCCTGAAAAAGCGAAAAATAAAGCCGATGGAGAAGCTCAGACCCAAATCAGGGGACCCGAAACTCAAAGTCAAAGCCAAGTCTACAGAGGAAGTGAGGAAAAACCGCAGTGAGCTCTCATCAAAGAAATCTAACAGCCTGGAGTCTGGTCTTAAAGAGAAGAAACTTAAGGATGTTGGTCTCCCTGCTCAGATGATGTCTCCAGGGAGGAAGTTCCAGCCGACTGACAGCCAAAACTCAAAGGACTGGCTGGCTGGCCACCAAATGAAGGAGAACCTCCCTGCTTCTCCCAGGCCAGATCAAAACAGGCCAACTGGTGTCCCCACACCAACATCAGTCATCTCCGGCCCCAACTTTGAGGATGTAATGCAGACTCCCCGTACCCCATCTTGCAGCCCAGAGGATTACCGTGACATCCTGCTGGATGGACTGGACTGCCAGACCTCTTCAGCTATGACCATGTCGATGAATGCCTGCTCCCTGTCCTTCTTTGACAGGTAAGAAGTTTAAACTGGAAAGTATTCCCGCTGATATTTTGAGTGTGTTATATTCTGTTTGACATATTTTCTAATGAATGTCTTCATTCCACCCAGCAGGTACTCCAACTCTCAAAGTTTCCAGGAAGGTACCTGTCCGACACCTGCAAAGAACCTGCAGCTGCCACTCGTCAGCCGCTCTGCATCTACAGACGTCCGCAGACCTCTAGAGGATGAGTTCAAAGCCGAGGCCGACAAGTTCCTTCGACAGCAGAATGACCCATCAGCTGAATTTGATTCGTCATCGTCCTCTCAACCTCTGGAGGACAAGTCGGTGACGGTGGACAGGTTGGAGTGCTTGTCTTCATCATCCTATTTCTCCCCAATGAGAATGCTGTCTCCTCGCCGGGAGCCAGCACACCCAGCACCAGATGTGACGGCAACAACTCTCACCATCGCCGATGGCAATGAGCACCTTCCCGAGAGCATATTGAGCAGCTTCTTGCCAAAACCTCCCACCCCTGTTCACGGACCAGACCCCCAGGAACCGTGCTTCGACATTGCTGCACCACCAACCCCTGCTCCCGCTGCTTTGCCACCTCTGGATATTGACGATATCTCCGAGCCTCACCACAGTGAGCCCAATCTGGTCCTCTCAGATCTCCCTTCTGTCACAGAAGAGCAAGAGCAGGAGGAGGATGAGGAAGAAGAAGAGGATGATGAGGAAGAAGGTGATTTGGATGAGAGAACTGATGGAGACCACTGTGCCGGGGAACAGCCGGAACAAACAAGAGATCAGTGTTCCTTCTCTCCACATGTTGACGACCCTCTGAGGAAGAGTTGGCCTGCAGAGTCACCGGACCAGCAGGAGCCAGAGGTCCACCAGCTGTCCCCTTCACACTCTGCGCCTAGCCATGGAGAGAACTGTTTTGATCACAACATGGTTTGGAATACTGATATGGACCTCAAATCACCCCGAGGAGAGATCGAGGCTGCAGTCTCTAAAATAACCAGCCCTTACTCCCATTCTGACGACATGCAGCCCCTGTCCGAACACCCCTCAGTCACTCCTCCGTATGCTACATGGAATAGGTGGCACAAAGAAGACCCAGTAGACTTTGATGAGCAGAAGGAGGCTATAGCTGACATCCCCTCTCCGGAGAGGCCTGATACAGCTATGGATGGAGAACCCAACTATTTAAATGCCTCGTCGTCTTCCAACAGGCTGGAGTCTTTCTTCCAGGACTGCAATAAGCCGATGATAGAGGATGGACACCAGATAGATGCAGAGCCCACCTGCGTAGAGCCAGAGAGCAGACCCAGCACACACAGCTTCAACACTAGCCCCGACAGCCACATCGCCCCAGCTGTGGGTCCAGAGCCTGTGGTTCCGTGGGAGGATCCCTTCTCAGCCGATCCAGATGACTTGGGGCCGTTCTCTTTGCCTGAGCTACCGTTACCAGACAAGTCAGAGGAATCCGAGCCTCGAGATCCTGAGCTGGGTGACCACGACAAGATCATTTCAACTCACATCAGACACACAATCACAGACAGAGAAGAGCCAGACATAATGGAGGTAGACCTACCAAGCCTTGCTAAGACTCCATGCCCTGCTGAAGACCTCAGTTTAGGAGAATCTGCAGGTCAAGACTTGGTTGTACCGTCACCACATGATACCTTTCAGCAAGAACTGGACCCTGAGCCTGAGAGTGTGCTCACCAGCAACTCCCTGTCTCTAAACCAACAACAAGGCAGCATTTTAGAAAGGCAGTTAGGGTATGGAGGATCTGACGAGTCAGATGGCAGTATGTTGTATTCGTCTGTAAAAGCTGAAACCCCCCAGCAACATCTCATCCAGATCCGCTCCCTCACCGAGACGCTGCAGTTACCCCTGGATCCAGAGCCTGCTGTAAAGGCAGACGGGATGCAGGGGGAGATGTCTGAGACTGTAACGGAGACATGCAGTCCTCTTCCTCCACTCTCAGTGGCAGTCACCCTCCTCTCAAGCTCAGTGGAACCACAAGACACTCAGGAGCCCTCATCCAAGCTGACCCCGGTTATCCCGACCACTGTGCCCACCGCTGTGGATGTCCCCAAGAAGGTAGAAGAAATCCCTCAAAGGATGACTCGCAATCGCGCCAAGAACAATCCCTCTGTTGCTGCTGTCCCTCCTACCTCCAGCACAATAACCTCGTCCGCCACCACCACTGCTTTGACAAGCAGTCCGGTTGTGAGCATTACCCCAATCCCCACAATAACCCCAACGCCCACCTCCGTTTCTTCCTTCTCGGCTCTAAAGAAAGACAAAGACTCTGGGCTGAGCATTTCCTCTGCTGCGTCTAATTCAACCCCAGCAGCGTCCGTTCCCTCTTCTCTGACATCTGCATCCGTGGTTCTCACGAAGACGACAAAAGGTCGTCCCCTACCGGTGGAGGACGAGGACTCTCAGACTCAACACCCACGGAAGAGGAAGTTTCCCCGTTCTGCTGGGCAGCAAGTTCAGGTTCAGCTAGTAAACACGGCCATGCAGCAGACGAGAGAAATGATTCAGCAGACCTTAGCCGTCGTGGTCAACGCCATCAAGCTGGATGACATTGAGCCATACCACAGTGACCGGTCCAACCCTTATTTTGAGTACCTGCAGATCAGGAAGAAAATTGAGGAAAAGAGGAAGATTCTGTGCTACATCACCCCTCAGGCACCTCAGTGTTACGCTGAGTATGTGACCTACACCGGCTCTTACCTGCTGGATGGCAAGCCGCTCAGCAAGCTTCATATTCCTGTGGTGAGTTATCATGACTTCACACCATGAAGTGTTTTCTTTCTGGAGATAAATTCTCTATTTCACACTAATCAATCCCATGTTGTGTTTTGCTCCTCAGATTGCCCCGCCTCCATCGCTGTCTGAACCTTTGAAAGAGCTATTCAGGCAACAGGAGGCAGTAAGAGGGAAGCTCAGGTTGCAACACAGCATAGAACGGGTAAGGAACATATTCTCTGGACATGTCCCATTTATTCTGCTGGATCATTTCTGTTCTGCATTCACTCGTGCAGTCAACACAAAGAGCAATTCTATAAAAGATCAAAGAATTTAAAAAAAAAAACATAAATGGAAGTGAAATCTGCATAGTCCCTTCTTCTTGGTTGAGCCAAAGCAAATTGGAGACTTAAATCTCTTTCATCTTAAATTAAAACAGTCATTTCTGTAAAACATGCACAACAGCTTTGTTCATCTATTCAGCTCAAAAACCAGCAAGTCATCCCGATTTTTCTTGGCCTGATTATTCATTTTGTCTTTGTGCTGTGTTTACTGTTTACAGGAGAAACTCATTGTTTCGTGCGAGCAGGAAGTTTTAAGAGTCCATTGCAGAGCAGCAAGGACGATAGCCAATCAGGCTGTGCCATTCAGTGCCTGCACCATGCTTTTGGACTCTGAAGTATACAATATGCCATCTGAGAGTCAGGTAGGAAATGTATACCAGACTACTTTAGTCTGAAGTTGTCAGCTTTTCATCGCATAATCCTTTGGCGAGCTTGCATTGTAACTTGTTCTTTGTCCTCAGGGTGATGAGAACAAATCTGTGAGAGATCGCTTCAATGCTCGTCAGTTCATCTCCTGGATACAGGACGTGGATGATAAATACGACCGCATGAAGGTAAACTTCATCCCTATAAACGATTCACTTCTCCATGTAAGATGTGAAGACGCTGAGGCCATAATGTCTGTGTATGCCAAGAGGATTTATGTTCTGCACTTCCTTCCTCAGACTTGTCTGCTTATGCGGCAGCAGCACGAGGCAGCGGCCCTTAACGCGGTCCAGAGGATGGAGTGGCAGTTGAAGGTCCAGGAGCTGGACCCAGCAGTGCACAAGTCCCTCTGCGTCAATGAAGTGCCGTCCTTCTACGTGCCCATGGTCGACGTCAACGACGACTTTGTGCTGCTGCCTGCGTGACACACCAGTGCTCCCAGATCGAGATGAATCTCCGTCTGAGTCACTTCTTCTCAAAGAGACTTCGTTGAACAGAACGAATGGAAAGGGCTAGCAAGTTCGAAAGAGGACTCTCTAAAGGAAAAAATGTATCTTCTTTAGAAAAGGAGTAAAGATGACAAACTTGCTCTTGATTCCCTTCCGTGAAGAAGGAAACATGTTTTTTTACCGGAGGAAAAGAAAACACACAACTTGCACTTTCATCCTCAAAGTTTTTACGCTTTTGTTTGATCAGAGTGTGAGAAGCAGAAACAGTTTTTGCTTTGAGGCTCTGACGCTGGGACACGACTCCTCGGCGCTCGGTTATGGTGAGACTGGGGCGGGGCGGAGATTTCTTTTCAGCGTTTGCTTTTGGCCCCCTGCTTCAATACCCATCACCACTGGGAGGACGTATCAGAGAAGAGCTCTCCCAACAGTGTGGTGCCTGTCCAGAGGGAGGCCTTAGGTGAAGCCTACCCCGTTGACACGGGGCTCTTGGTGGACCGGGAGGTCTTGACAGAGACCTGTGCTGACCTGGAGGAAGCAAAAGGAGCCGCGGTGCATCATGTGGATCTTCAGCGGTTCCAGGTAGCCAGAAGCAGCCACTGATGGTTTTTAGGCTTCGGGACCGTTAACCCAGCGGACACCTTCTCTGTTCTTACTGCACAAGGCCTAGCTAAACAGCAGTGAGACAAAGCCTGCAGCAGGTTGGAACCCAGCAGAGAGGTTGGTATGTGTGAGCACGTCAGGGCCCAGCGCCTGAGAGGAAGAGACTGACCGCGCAGCCTCTCAGCCTGGCTAAACAGGAGAGGACGAGCACAGATCTCCGAGGACAGACCGGAGTGTTCCTCGGTGACTGTTTGCTCCGACACAAACCCATCAGACCGCCATGGACTGCAAAAACACCACAGGACAAGCAGAACAAATAAACCTAACGAATGTTGATATTCAAAGAGACTATTGAAAAATTGTGGTTTGGCAGGAGGAGAGATATTGTTTTTGTCTATTTCTTTACTTGGGCATTTCATTGTTTCTGAGGAAGTGACTTGAAACACTACAGAGCCAATATTAGTTTAATGGAAAAAAAAAAGAAAAGAAAACAGAAAAAAAGTTGTATTCCGTAAATTATGTACAGTTTTTATATTCGTTAACCAATGTATTCTTGCTGCCTTCTAGATAATTTATTTTGCCACACATTACTGCACAGTTGTAAATAACCTATGTACTGTAATATCACTCAGTTAAGTGTAAAGAAAAAACAGAAAAGAAATAAAAATTATCTTTTTATGTACAGTTCACTTTTGGGCAGCACTTTCCCCTCCCCTTCATATCCAATGGGCCAAAATGTGTACACGATTCTGTCAGTATTTGAAAGATTCCAGTGCACAGTTGTATGATCCCATCTCCAGATTCAGTCAACTCACCTGGACGTGAGTCACCGCAACACAAATAGCTGACAGAGAACTCTTCTGGATTAAAACAGGCCACCCACAGGCCAGCCACCATACAGCCCCCAGATGTAGCAGAAATAGTTGTTAAGGATTTATTTAAAGAATAAACAGAGGATTATTATTCATTGCTTTATTACACAATTATATCTGAAAATTTTTGAACCAAGAAAATGCCTTTTTCAGTGAAAAAAAAAATGTACTCATTGTTGGGCAAAGTCACATAGATATATATGGGTGGGATGAAAGTTAGATGTCATTAACAAGCAAAAACCATCACAAGTGTCGAATGTTTTCAGATTATCTTTTTGCATGTTTTTAATTTGCAAAAATTGGAAATCACTTCCTACCATCACAAACACCAAAACATGGGTCTTTCAGCACTTCACTTCACACCGATTATCACATTGCATAGATGAAGAGTTGGAACAGCCTATAAAAGGACTCTTAACAGTCTGTCTCCCCTTTGGACAGTATCATCAGAGCAGCCCGTCCTCTTGGTGCTGTTCCAAAAATACACACTTGGAGGTGCCAGTGTGTCAGAATACTCGACCTTGTTTTTCTTAGCATAAGCTCTGAGGCCTTTCACTTGGATGTTTTTAAATACATTTGAATTTTAATACAGTCCATAGGAAGGTTAAGTTTCCTCACAGGACTCCAGTACGACACCTGGATCTATTAACATCTATCTCCAGTCATGTTGTACTTTTAACTTTTATCCGAGTTTAATCTTCAAGGGGCTTGGCTAGGGTTGTCAGGGATTTTAAATGTCAGCTTACTTCTCATATTATACAGTTTTGTGGTGACGTAGGCCATAAACATTGTGTCAGAAGGGCAGACAAGTAATGAGACTTAAATCTTAGAATAAACCAAAACTAGTAAACGAACATTAACACAAACAGTGGAGGGGGAAAGAAACAGCGTAAAGCTGATTAGACTTGATTTATTTTTAGTTTGTTTTTTTTATAGTAAGGAAAGAAAACATTCACATGCTGATTTGTGATGGCTTGAATTGGATTTGTTTTTGTGGTTTTGAAAAGCTTTCCCAACCCAGCACATAGGCTCCCTGTCTGTGTGTGAGAGCTGCTCACGTATCCTGATGGCAATATTATCTGAAACCATTAAGTTATTTACACACTGTCACATTCAGCATAGCTGTGTATGGTATGTCTAGTCAAGTGCAATGGTTGTTGCTTTTACACTGTGCAGACAAGGTGGCTAGATGTATAGTCCTGGATATCTTTGGAGGGATACACAAATCCTGGTTACAAATTTACAAATACAAACATATTTACATACGAATAGCCAGAAATTTGGTTTTAAAGCCCTGTTTGTCTTGTTTTGATTTTATTGTTGGTTTCTTACAGTTCTTTTGGGAAGAAGGTGTCTTTGTTCACAGTCCTCGTGTGTGTTTTCTTTTAAGCTAAGTGTATGTAGTTTTGAACATTGTGTTTATATCTGGCTCTTTAGTTTCCAGCATGTCAATCACATTGCTTATCAAGCAGAATGTATACCGCTAACTATGCCCTGACAC
>JAPMNP010723268.1:3476-16353 GCA_029874935.1 Atherina boyeri | reverse complement strand
AAAATGAACCTTTTTTAATTTTGAATGTCAACCTCATGATAGAATGGTATAAAAGGTCAATGGACCATCAAAACAAGATACGAGAGCTGTCATGATTTAAGCTGGACCTACTGATGTCCACTGATAGGCAGACAAACACTGCCATTGTTTCTCCTAGTACAAATGATGGCGTGAAGCTCATTAACTTGACTGTGTTTAAGCTCTCAATAATAAACACAGAAAATTTTGAAAACACATTTTACAAACATGTTTTGTCCTCAAGTTTCAACCACAAGGCTGACTTGACTGTCAAGCTCTGATGGATTGAAATAGCCATTGTGCAAGATAATATTTCAGTGAAACAACCAACAAAACAAACACACCCTGTTAGTCCAACATAGTCTCAGCAAAACCAATCACACAAGGCCCAATTTTGCTTCAACCAGCAAAGATATTGCTTTAAACCAAGGGAAGGAATGGGAAAGTTACTGAACCAGAATGAGAAAACACCCATGTTTGGCATTTTCCCCCTCAGTTATCAAGTAGGGAGCTTCTTTAGGATGAGAAACAACAGTTTAGCTATGAGATTTTATCCATGTTGACCGTCAGCTGTGGTAGAGGAATTTTATTTTCAACTAAGCACATACTGTGCATGCCTGGGATCACGTGAAGTACAAGACAAACAGGAAGGACGCTCTAAATTGCTCAAAGTTGACAGATGACTGTGTGTAATTAGTCTATGTACACATAATGAAGCTCTGAGAGACTTCTCAAAACACAACCTCGCTTGGACAAGTAGACGTCGGCCACATGTCATCCTCACGTACTTTTGATGACGTTGTTGAGGAATTTATTAAAAACAATTAAACACAATACATATTCACTAACAAAAAGAGAAAAATACTCTGCATTAGAGTGCAGGACTCACAACAACCACATAAAAATAATAAAGAGCAATATTCATGCAGAGCACACTCTCACTCACTCATGTTTATTACATCAGGTCAGGACACCAAAAAGATTGAAAGGATGTCATGAATTTTACTCATGATAGATAGAAAGAAAAACTTTCTGCAATTATAAGTCGGTTGAGTGTGCAAAATCTACACACTAAAAAAAAAAAAGGGAAACAGATCCCATCAGTGTAGCATCCATGCTTGCAGAACATAATTATATTGACATGTTCCAAAGGGAAAATAGACCCAGACAACAAAAATCACCAGTTATAAATTAGCCTCTCCTTGTTTTGGTCTTGCAGAGACAATGTTCTCCTTGAGCCCAGAGTCAACAATATTGCAAAAAACCCACAGGACACACCAGCCTGCTTGTGGTATAATGGTTCACTAATAACTTCAGTGGAGGGCAGACTATGAAAACAGATTGTGAAATAGTTTTTTATGTGTGAACTAAGTGAAGCAAAGGGTAATAAAACTGTGGTAGTAAAGCTTGCAAAGCACTCCACCATCATTTTCCTGAACTTGAACGATTAAGGAAGCCGATGAAAACTCACCTCCAATGACGTGGAAGCTGACTGGTATTTATCTGTAATGACAGAGCAAAGAGGAGAGTTATTCATTGCTCATATAGTTGTTTGTGACAAACTGCAAGTTAGACACCCCTTTCTAAATTATTCATGTGAACATATTGGAGGGTTATGCAAGGTATCTTTGAGTGAACCATAAGAAAAATGCGTACCTTACACAGACACAAGGTCTAAAATATTGAATGGAATGTGTTTACAATCAGAATGGAAACTAGACAAAGGCACAAAGAAGGAGCTGAACATCATGATTACTCAACAGGGAAAAATTACTATCAAACTAGCAAGTGAATAAATGATTATATCTTCTCTGCAGATGGTTGCCTGCTCAATCCCTGAGGCATCAAAACTTGCTACAGTGAAGTTTATAATAACATAATTATTAGGCCTAATTCATACTCTGAAGACAAATTACCTTTGACTTTTCCAAGGAGACCATTTTTAAAATGGAAAGTTGAATGTAAAAAAGCAATACCTAAACCCAAGCTGTGAGTAAGATACAAAAATATATGGGCCAAACTCATACATTAGCTTTCACTTACTGAGAAAAAAAAGATTATCTAAGCACCGGCAAATCTTAGCCCTTATGATGATGGAAGTTTCGATAAGACTTTACTTTAAGAAGTTCACAGAAAGCACAAAGGCACACAAAGATAATCTGCTTCCTCCATCAATCTAATATTCATTGATGCGTTAACTCCAGCATGGGCTGAAGTTGACAAACATACGTGTTTGTGTTAATCCCGCTGATGTCTCACAAAGGTTTTAAAGCTTATGTTTTGAACATTCATAAGTTTGACTTGGTAGGATTGTCTGGTAATTTTGCAAAAAGGAGTGAATTTCTTTACAAAAAACTCTTTAATATATATATTTTTTTAAATGGAGACAAAATTTCTATCACATGTAGCACTATGTCAAAAATAATGGGGTAATTCTGGTTAAAGTGAGGTTACAGATTAAAGTGCGAACAGAGAGATAGAGCAGCAGACTTTTAACAGCAGTCCAGAGTGCAGAATTAGGTCACTGCATATAATCAACATACATGAGATGTGAAATTTTTTTGAAAACTAAGATTGCTGCCATTTCCATTTAAAGTTGATCAAGTGATGACGTGATCACATAATTCACAAGTAAAATTGACTACAATTCAAAATTCCAGTTCAGGTCAGTAGAAATAATTGCAGATGAACAGGAGTCATTCATCAACCTGCACTGATCTGGAAACACTAGGTCCTCTGTTTGTCTGAGGCAAGGAGGTGGCTTGGCCAGGGCATTTTCTCTTCCGGAAAAAGTCAATCTTAAGAGGACACATTTACAGTAGTGTATAGCATCTATCTCACATGCTTATTCAAGGCAACAAAAAAAAAATCAATATCTGTGCTGCTTGAAGAGTTTCAGGTTAAGTCAGATACAAATTGACATACTGCTAAACATTTTCTCTAAATTAAATTAGCAAATGTTTGACCCACTGGCTTTTAATCTGATAAATGAATAAATACAAAAGAGGATGGTCCATGTCAATATACGTCTGTATTGGCTACATAAAACAAACTTGCCCCTTCTCATTACAAAACGCACGTGGACACAGTCTCCCACGTGCTCTGCTGCTGCTTCTCAGTTAGGTTCTGTTTGCAGTGCATCACAAAAATTAACACTTCCAAATTTGCTGCCATTGCTCGGTAGCCGATGATAGTAGCAAGTGTGGGGTTCTTAATACAAGAGAGGATATCACAAGAGATTGTCAAGCTTAGTGTTGGTTGTTTGGGAGGTGGCCAAACCATGCCACCTTGTCACTGACTCATGTGTAGGCCATATGAAGGTTGCATAAGCATTGATTTTCTGCTAGATTAGAAACCTCATAAAGCAGCCTCTGCGCTACTAGAGGCTTAATAAGTCTCACATCCCTCTCATCACTGGGCCTAATAAGAATCAGGACAGGGCCCGAGTTACGACGCAGAAGTTAGCCAGAGGAGCAGCAAAGGAATCCCCTCCATAATCTCCAAACTCACATGCAGTCACGGTGCATGTAATAATCACCTTTCTTCTATTTTCGGAGGTGCAAAGATGCTCAGCAGCACTCAGTGAATCTGCTTCTTCTGCTAGTTAGAGCTAAAGCAAACATTGTGAGTGGCTAAATTTGCTGAGATGAAGCAGAGCTGGGCTGAAGGGGGGAGGGAGGAGAAAAATCCAAAGAAATGTGGTTAATATTATGTTCCCAAGAGAAAGAGGATATAACCTCAGCGCCTAAGGCCCTGCTGCCAGATATACCCGCTCCTCCCCACACCCAGCTTTATCTCACATATAATTGGAATGTAGTCAAAGGGCTACAAGGCTTTGACGCATTGTGCACACCTGTCTACACACCTGAGCCAGCGTTCTAAGAAATGAGATGTGCTTTAAAATACTATACATAAAAGGAGCTCCTTTGTTGTTATAAGCACAGGACAAAGGCCCATATACTTTTTGTAATGTCCAATATGATCTTTTTCCTCTTTGAGATACCGACAAATAGTTATTTTTAGCAGTTGACTGCTCACAGCTTGTATTCTGAGGATAAATCTTAGCCAGCATGTCTAAAAATGTACCTATACATAAACATGTCCATTGAATTTAACATCTCTCGGGGAATTGCAGTCCATCCTCCACGTCCAATCTGTGCTTTTTCTTCACTCAATTTAAATAAGGAGCCTATTAGCACTTAGCAGCCATATTAGTAATATCTCCTCGGGTACCTTCTTGATGCATGCAAAATTGCTTAGCTCTGGCCTGTACCCCTGCAATTTTGAATTCATCACGTGGTTCAATGTTTACTGAACTTAACTGACCGCTGCAAGCTTCAAACAACCATTCTGAAAGAGCATGTGAGCCATTGAGTTTATTCCATTGGGTTTATTCCCATGTATTATGTAAATATCAGATTGTTTTGTGCTTACAAACACTGACTGTAAATAACTGTTAAAACAGCTTTCTCTTTTTTTGGGGTGGGGAAGAGTCTCAGTAGCTATGCGGTGATTTTTTTTATTTATTTATTTTATGTATTATTAACAACCGCGTTGGGTACTTGTAAACAAATTCACCACATGGCTGGGAGCAGACAGCCCCAACAATATGGCCTCTTTGTATGCTCGTTGATGCTCCACTTGTTTGGCCCGTGATGGGTGTAGTGGAAAATTGTAGGTAGCCAACTGATGTTGAGTCTATTTTTTAAGACGTGCACTTAGGCCTACTAGAACCAGACTTCTTTAAACGCTGATACCTGTTTGGTCTAGCTTCATTTAGTTACCTGTGCTGTCTTCAAAGTACAGTCTGACAGTCCCGTCTCTTCCGATCCTCACATTCCCGGGTCCCTCAATCCTCCTCAGGTAGTCCACTGCTGAGGCACCAGCCAACTTGGAGCCTTTCCTCCGATGTTTCTGCGCTAATGTCCGACAACACTGATAGCAAACTGCCCATGCCTGCTCTTCGTTTATCGGCTGGTTGTACAGGGTCAGGATTTCTTCTAGGGAGACGTCCTCGGCTCCGTCGCAGCAGTCCATGTTCATGTCTCCAGCGTTCAAATCCACGGAGAAATTCCGGAGAATGGTCGGTGAGGTTAGCATCCCGTCGTGAGTCCCCGGTCGCTTTGCCATTCTCATACCATTTTGATATCATAAACTAAGAAAAGCAATTGTCAGCTAATGTTTTAGCGTTAGTGCTACATAATCGAGCACTCTGTCGGCTGGTATCTGAACAGTGATTCAGTGAGAGGAGCACCAACGGTTCAGCTTGAGCGACAGCTTGCTGTCAGGGCGTTCCGCATGGTCTCTAAGCCCGCCATTTCATTGCCAATTAATGCACAGACTGCGCCTACAAGGAACGGAAACTCTTCAGAGCCGTTTGGGAATCATTGGGAAAAAGCAACCTATGCACATGCAAGATAGTCAACACACATCCATATTTTGGGTTGGTTTTATTTGTATTTGGTGTCTCTCAGTGACATATCTCTAACTGACATAAAAATTAAGTTATTTTATCATGAAGTCATGAGAAAATGTAGCCTGACGTAGCCATACTCATTTCTAGTCAGAATGTGAACTTCCAGACCACAAACGTTGTGGGCGGGACTAAGTTTGGCTGGCACCCAGGCTAAAAAAATGTCCATTACTGGATAACAATATAGATTCACCTGATTTGGAGATCTTTCTATCAGTGAAAGTAGTGCATTTTTTAAATAGAAGTCTTCTGTGATTCCAAAGGCGTTGTAAGGTAACTATGCTTGTGTGATTCCATTATTCATACTTGTACCTTTAATTATTTTTATTTAACAGTGGTTTTATTTCAATTTGTTTTATAAATAATATTTTGTTGTTGTTTCTTTTTTGTGTGTGGAGGGGAGGTATTTAGCTAAATGTTGCTCTATGGACTCATGTCATATGGAATGTATGGATAATCTGTACTGAATAGAACCTATAGCCTACTGCATACTGAAAAAGAAGCCAATTATACATTTAATGTTTGCCAATACTTTAGACATGTACTTTTATATACTTTTAAGAGCTCATTAGTATATCTTTACAAATATGTAAAGGACTTTTATTTTCTTCCACTTCTCTGCCTATTCTTAATGCCATATTGTAGCAGCAGCAAAGGGGGGTCACTTCCTTTAATTCTCATGTAGTATATTCACATTTTCCTCATCAAAGCTTCATCTCCTGCTGACTGTCCTGTGACTCACATCAGGTTATTAAAATGTATCACTGTGTTGAACATATTTTCATTAATAATTTACCTTTCTCATATCACATTAGCACATGCATAATAATGCTTCCAGTGTAATGACTGCTAGACCAGTATGTGTTGTTAAGTTATACAGAAATTCTATTGCTTTGGATTTTCTATCTGGAAAATTATTATTATTTTCAATCATCCATTTTTGTAGAAGATCCAGAAGTGGTAATTGCAATAATATATGATAATCACATCAAGCAGATTTGCAGTGAGAGTACTGTAGAGATAAATGTATACAACTAGATTTCTAAGACTTACAGTACAGACGTCACCCACATTCTCTCTTGGTTCAAGTGTTTTGCAACACACTGTGGCCTTTTAAAATGAGTGCACAGATACCACTTAATTTATGAGTTTCAAAACTCCAGCAGCCAGCAACAATTTTAATGCAAAGAAGAAAACATAGTAGATTTAATGTGTTAAATTTTCAAATTTGTTTTCCATCACAAATACGGTGCAGCTTGAGAACATTTCACTGATATAATTCCAGTGTATCATCTAAATTTCTTGACTAAATACAGTTGATACAAGCATATGCTGTTAAAGAACTGACTAGTAGATTATCTTTCATTATGTTCAAGCTGAGCTGATCTGTATGGCCTCTAACGGATTAATCTTTTTCTTCAATTGGTTGTGGTCAATAACAACATCTGGTTAACATCGCCATCTGCTGATCATGTTTGATTTTACCATCCTGCAGAGTGATCTGCATAGAACCCTTTTTTTATTTCAAATGTCTATTTATTTTTCATGTTAGGCCAGAGAATTTCTAGAATTGATGGTGAGCCAATATGAGATTAATTTATACATGTACAGTACAGCCCCAAAAAATAACTTGGCTACAACACATAGTTGTAAATAATGAAGTGTATCATCTGCAAAAAATGGAGAATAAAGGAAAACAGAACACAAACAGAATACATTTTAAAAACAAAGTTACAACAAAAGCAGTTTACATTAAGACTAATTGTAGGCACATGCGGGTTTAGTTGTTCTCTTTTTTTCTTGCACAGGCTTTCTAAAGACAGTCTTTAGCCTTTGATCTTCAAATATCCAAATCTTAGTTTCTAAACAGCACTTCAGGTTCTTTTAAAATGGAAATTATTCACAGCACTGACTGAGGTTAAACAGCATCCTTAGTGGTTCCCATACTAACAATAATAAGAGTATACTTGCACAAAGAACGAAAGCAAATTGTTCAGAAAGGCCCCATACAGAACACATTTGATGTGCAGATTGTGATTATCATGTGCATATAGGGCAATCTTTTTACATTTTTTTTCTTAAAACAATCTTAACACAGTGGCACATTCCCTGACTGGTACCAAGAGCATTGGAGAAAAGCATGGTAGTGAGTGTGAACACTGTCAACCACTCTCTTTTTCACACATGCAATGGCACAACAATGATGCAGCATCCAGAGCTCTTTGGATGGAGACGTAAGCAGGCGCTTATGTTGGTAATCACTGCCATCAGCAGCCAGGACTTTTCAAAGTCACTAGCAAACAGCATCTGCACACATCTGCAAATAACTATCCCCTCTTCTGGTGAATAGTTCCATTATTTGCCCCTTCACCGTGTCTCTGCTCTTCTTTCATCTCTCGTCACGCACATTTCCAGGTTCAGGATCTCCACTGCTGTTGACACTGGCGGGCTGGCCATCTTTCGACAAAGCAGTGGCCTCCTTTGACATCCTCCTTTTGGAGTCTCTTGTTTGCTGTGATAAAAAAATTACAATTCAATGAAAATGTTATGTTGTGGGCCAGCTGATTTTTTCAAATTCATTTGAAAGAAAATGTTTTTGTAAAGACCAAGAATACCAAAAAAAATTCCCAAAAATGAGTACACATCTCTAAGTTTCTATCTCTTATCTGCTATGACATCACTGGTCATGTCCTTTTGAATGATTTGTTATTTTGTTTGATTGTTTGTCTGTTTTTCAACTTTTTGAATGATTTGGGTAGTTGTCATATTAAGGCTGAGCGATTGATGGACTCTCTTGTGATCATCAGGTTGCAAATCTCACAAGAATCCAGCTGTTTAGTTAAATTTCTCATTAGCTAATAAGATAATGCAAGACTCCACATCCAAGTGTACATACTTTTTCCACACAGAAAGTATTTGTCTACGTTTTATTCAATAAAGAACAGATAAAAAGAAAATTACCCACGTGGTGTTACTCAAACACATTAACTTCAGTGATAGGTGCTGTTTCAATAGGTTTCCCTCAGCTGAATATTCATTAATCATTTCAGCTCTACACTTATGGACATATTTGTTCTAGCCCTTTTTGGACCTCTGTGCACGTTAGCACTGTTTAATGTAATTATTTTATCTTAATTT
Organism: Atherina boyeri; assembly: GCA_029874935.1. Lineage (NCBI taxonomy): Eukaryota > Metazoa > Chordata > Actinopteri > Atheriniformes > Atherinidae > Atherina > Atherina boyeri. The sequence continues at coordinate 7,724 of JAPMNP010723268.1, read as the reverse complement.
TCTTTAACGTGTAGCTATTTCTTATTTCTGCCTTATTTGTGTTGTTTGCAGTTTTTTAAGAGTTGCTTTAATGGTAAAAAATTAAAAAAATTCACAGACTGTATTGCTTTCTTGCTCAGGTCTCTCTTACAAAACAGATATCGGACTTCAGTGGGACTTTGCTGGCCAAATAAAGGGATCATAACTTTTATGTTCCCTCCAGAGGGAGTTTTCCAGCTGAGTAATTGTAAGGAGGCAGGTCTGACATGGCATGCTGGTAATCATATGCAAACACAGGCACCAGAGACATTTACATCAGTCAAGGAGCGTCGGGGTCTCCTCTGGTGGTTGGAGCCATTGGTGGTAAGGGCCTGCTTCCCACACTGGGTGCCTGTAGTTACCATCCTCTTTTCTCTCAGATTGGCCTCCACAGCTTTACCTTGGGGAAATGAATAATGACGTGAAAAACACGATCTAAAGAAAATTAGAGATCTTAGAAAGCTGTGCCATCTGGATTTGGATGCGTCTGAGGGACCAAAAAGAGGCTGGGGTTTTGTTTGCATAAGCAATTCATTTATCCCTCAAAACGTAAATAAACTTACTGTTTGCAACCGATGTGGGGGTATCTACGTCCGTATTGGTAAGCCACGTCGATTCTGTTTCTCTGGTCCAGCTTTCATGGTACCTCGGCTCGATGATCGCGTCCGCCCGACTCCCTCCACAACCCATCGAGAAAATCATCCACGGCAGGTGTAGCTGAAGCTGACACAGACTAAAAACGGCTCGGTTTGTCTCACAGTCGCTCCAGCATCTTCCTCAAAACATTACATCAGTTCTGCCCGTGTTTGTGTTTCCACCATCAGGTGCTGCTGCTGGTTGATGCTGTTCTCCACAGGCTGCCAGCAGCTGACCAGCATCAACACACGGGAGATGCGTGCGTCATTCTGAGAGGAGGGAGTTTACGCTGCGCCCATTCTGAGCGCTGATTGGCTGTGAGGGAAATCAACTCCGGCTACCGTCAGCATCGTCACTACCATCATCAATATGAAACTCATAGCGATTGCAAATCAAAAGTTCTTCAAGACATTTCTATCTACACCCCTTTGACTTTGCTAACGATTATTTACAATTTAGGCTATGTTTTAGGTCAGTTAGAAACCAATGACATCATTATTTGGGTGTGACAAAAAGTCAATGCTCTCTTGGATGAAAACAGCACTAAGTGTTGCTAATTTACCTTTTCTTTTTGTTATTAGCTTTCAAGTATATTTTCCCTAAAGCCAAATTAAACACTGCCCCTGTATTTATATACATGCATGCTGAGTCACAGCCTAAACTAAATTAGTCTGATTTGGTTGATTGTGAAGATTTTTTAAGTGTTTGCGTATTTTGTTTTGCTATGTTTTGTCATGTTATTTGTGCCTGTAATAATTTGGCTTCTTAATGTCTTCTTTATTATTTGCACTTTCATCTCCTTATTTTGTTATTTATGGTCATTTAAGACTTTCTGTTTTGTGTGTGTTTAGCAGTTTTCTGTCTTTTTGTAGTCATTATTCATCATTTCATGTTTGTTCTGTGCATATTTCATTTACTTTTCAGTTTCTTTGTTGTCACTTGTGGCCATTTTACATGACCGTGTCATTGTTTTTATGTGTTTTTCTAATTGCTTTCTTGCAGTTTTTTTTTTTAGTTTCTTAGCACATTTTTTTGTTTTGTCTTTTCACTCATACAGTGTATAGTGACATTCCCTCCACACATCATCACACTACTGTAGGATTTTCCGTATCGTGTTCACTAAGATTACTATCTCCCCTCTTTTTTGTGTGGAATTAAGAATGCACCCTATTATGAGTACATAGTTTAGTGTTCCCCCTATATTGTTTGCGTAGTTTAGAGCAGACTACCCTGTAATACCAGGGATCCTCAATCCTGGTCCTTGAAGGCCAGTGTCCTGCAGGTTTTCAAAGTTTCCCTGCTACAACATGCCTGTGTCAAGCTCAGACTTGTCTGCTAATTACCATTGATTTGGGTCAGGTGTGTTGCAGCTGGAGGCTTGGAAAACCCCTAGGACACCGGCCCTCCAGGACCAGGATTGAGGATCCCTGCTGTATACAGTCAATGGTACCCCCCGTGCGCGTAGTTTCGTAGGCAATGTTCCTCCTTGTGTGCTAGAATGTACCTCGCTTGTGTGGACAAAGTTTACATATCCCCCCTTTTTATTCTACAATGTCTTCCTGTAAGAAGACCATGTGACTGTATGGATAAATTAAAGAATCCATCAAATGCTTGAAGGTCACAAATGTATAAGCAGAAATATTTTTCTTAAATAATACACAAACATAGCCTGTAAGTACTACAGAGATGTTTTAGATTGCTCAAAATTCATAATTTAATAATTCATTAAAAAAAAATCTCAGGAAGTACATATATTCAAATCTACAAACTTACTTGTTCATGTCCACCAACTTTGAAACTTAGTCTAGACTTTTACACATTAAGAGATTGACTGTTAAGAGGGTTAATAACCTTATATCTGCAGCTAAAAAAACAAAAAACAAGTTACACACACAAAATATTTGTGTTCACATTTATTTTAAATAGATATCTTAATTTCCATTCATTCCAACAATACAGTATTTGCACATTTACTTATAGTGATGTTTCTCAAACTGCTTTATATATAGATTTATTAAGAACATACAGTCAGCAAACAGATTGCTTATTTGTACTGTAAAATAAAGTTTCACAGAAGAACAGTTTGAGAAGGGAAACATTGGTCGACATCTATTTGTAAACAGGCATTCCTTACATGGAACTAAAAACACATCACCTTCAAAAACTGAACAAACAAAAACATGTTCACTGATTTTAGAGTTTTAAAATAAATACTATATTTAACATACATTTATTTATCTTCATAGCTCTCCCATATGTACCTATCATGTTAGTTTAATTAAAGTAGGGTGAGGGGAGAATAGAAAGACAGCAGTTTGGATGTGATTTAATGTAATTTGAGAATGTTATCCATTCTGATGAGAGGAAACAGGAAAACTTATTTTTCAGGTGTAAAACAACCAGTAAATAACAAAAAAGAAGGCCCATATACATGTATGTCAGAACAAAGCTGACATGAGAGATTAATCTAAGAGCTGCCATCCAGCACTCTTCAAACAACTGATTCAGCATACACTTGGGAATGTACCGGAAAATGTCTAAAAGTGAGAAAAAGAAAAAAAAAACTGGACGAAAATGCAAAAGGGAAAATTAGAAAAACAGGGCAGAAGTCGAAATAAATTAAAGCTTGTGAATGTGAACATGTCACATAAGAACAATACAGCACATGATGTTAATGGCAAGTTTTTAGACTTTGAAGTCCAGCAGATTGCAGTCGATCTTGTAGTAAACATAGGGGTAGTACTCCTGCTGGCTCAAATTCAATCCTGGGATGTCCATGGAAGCCTGGAAGCAGACCGAGTTACACTCATAAGAATTTATCCTAAAGTCTTCTAAACTTACCTTATGCTTTCTTCATGTTATTTAATATCAAACTTAACCATTTGTAATAAAAGTGTTTGATTTTTTTTTTTTTTTTTTTTTTTTACATTTAGTTGATAAAGTCTTATTGGTCAACTCATAATTCGCATAACACTGACCATCTAGAAGACATCGACTGAAAAACTGAGATTGACCTTCAGAAACAGAGAAGAGACACTTTTGCCCGTATCTATGGGCAGAGTAACAACTGAAAACATTTGAATCAGTCCAATATTCGGTTCTGATTTAAGGTCTGTGCTGTGGATTAGGATATTGAGATTGTCTTCTCGTTAAAGTCTCCGATTCAGTCCCTGGCTTTTCCACTCCACACCCTGAAACCCACAGACACACTAACTGTGCTGTGTATATGACAAAGACATGTGCTTAATGTAAAGGTCTGTAATGTATAAATGTGTGTAAATGTGGCTTTAGTCTAAAAAGCTTTGGCAAACAAGACTTAAAAGGTCAAATGAGTGCAGTCCACTAACCATTTCCACAGAACTTAGAGATGGATTTGTGCAGGACTGGATTGGGAAGTTTTTCAAAAGGTATTTGGTACGCTTTGCCTCTGACCATCAGTCAGGCTTCCTCCTTTCCTATTTTTAAAACTCTTCTTAAAACTCATTTCTACACTTTGGCCGTCACTCCAAACTGAGACTTGATCTCATTTGCTCTTATCTTATTTTGATAGTTTTATTGGCGTTAGATCTTTTTCCCTTCAAAAAGGGATTCCAT
>JAPMNP010723227.1:0-15762 GCA_029874935.1 Atherina boyeri | reverse complement strand
TCCCGGACAGTGAGGGAGACGACCGTTATGCTAACGGGGCTAATTTCCTATTGAGCAGGTAAGAACCATCATAGGTTGTGTTTAGAGCTTGATATGAAAATTATATTCAGCTCTGTGGTCTGGCAGTCGGCTACGTCACTGTGGAGAGTTTGTGCACGCTCCCGTGTTTGCTTGGCCGGTGGCTGCAGTTACTCTGAGCGCCGGCTGTGTCACTCGCGAGCATTGTTTCTTCATCCTACCCCCTGATCCTTTAAGGGTTATATTTAATATCCTAAGAATACAGTACATAGCCTGTCTGGATACATGCCTGTTCATGCTGTGAAAGAAGAGTGATGTGGGAAAAGGAGGAGGTGAAATAAGAGGGTTCAGACATGGAGCATTAAAATAGCTCCTAGGTATAATGACATCTGTCGTGTGATGGGGAAAACCTGTTCACTCCAGGAATATTTCTGAAGTTACCCTTATCCATCAGTGCAAAAAAGAAGACCTTTCATATAAAAAATCTATTATAATGTACTCCTCAAAAGGAAAAAAAAAAAAGTTTGCGAAATCCTGGAGCGAGTGGTTAGTGGACATTCTCATGCTATCTACTCATGCTCTATCTAACTACAGTTAAAACCAGCAGGCACTTGCATCACCCTAAACGTGCTCTCTCAATAGACCAAATACAGTACCTGGGCACTGAATCTGTGAATGTCATCTGAAGCGCTGACTAGTTCAAGGGAGGACTGGGAGGAATAATAGCTATGGTGCTGTACAGCAGAGATATGGTTGAAGGAGAGAAGAAAAAAGAACAAAACAAAAAGAAACCAACCACAGCAAATCAGAAGACACCATCATAACCTGGCAAGGCAGCATCCCATGTAAAGATGTTATGTATGGTTTCTCAAAAACAAAACTGCAGTGAGCACAGACTGATGTTTTGCATGAACAGATTAAGGCGAGGCATTGGCACATCGTGAGGACGTGTTATTCTAGTCAGAGGTAAGAAGCTACAGGCTGTATACACAAGTCACACGAGTGACAATGGAGACTAAAACCAGAATGACACAGCAAATGGAAGAGAGGCGACCTGTGGCATTAATTTAAAACAAAACCGGATGAAAGTTAATTATACAGTAATGAGTATGAGAGGAAAAAGTGCTGCTTACCTTGTTGGCAAATCGGTGTGTACCGATGGAGGAGAATGCATCACCAGGAGGAACTGGAGTGAGGCGAGGTATCCTAACCTTCTCTGACTGGCACTGAAAAATAGCACATATAAGTTTAGTATGAGATAGGACGTTACAAATGTAAACACTGAGCTACAAAAAAGGTTACATCTTTGTATTTTTCTAATTCTAACACAGGTGAGCAGAAAGAGGAAGTTTAAAGATGGTTAACAATACAACAGTTTTATACACCTCAATTGGAAAATACATTTCAATTGTGCAAAACAGTGCCAGTTTAAAAAGTAATCGCTAAGGGTCGACTGATACATTGCCCGGCCAATATATTGGGCCGATATTTGTTTTCATATCGGTCTATCCCTATTAATTGCACCTGCTCTTCTATCTTGTCTTGTCTGTCCAGTGCAGCTTCCACCGCATCAAAGAATTCATCTTCATTGATCAGACTGTTGGGCCCCTCCTGTAAAGAGGAAACAACAAGTGGTGTCAGGATTGTAGACAACCCATGAGAAAAGCCCTGACCAAAGTGCAAAGTATGATAAAAAACAAACACAAAAGCACATGCTGGTACAAAGTCAAGAAATCCCTTGGCTGTTTTTCATCTAGCTGCTTCCAATCCATCAAATGTATAATTTCAACATGCCTCGTAGTCCGGGCCTCCATAGTGGGATTTCTTCTTCAGTTCATTCATTGCAGATTTGTAGGCATCTTCTACTCTCCTCCTCTTCTCCATCTCCTGCACAGACAAAAGCAGTGTGGTTAGTGTGTAGCTGTTTTGCTTCTCCTGAAGCCTCAAATCATCTCTCATCACTGGTCTGACACAGCTTCAGTTCCTCAGATTACAGTATGTGATAAAAGACAATGAAAACAGGGGTCTATGTGTTTCAAACTCGGGGCAAATCACAGCTTTAATCAGCTGTGTTCTCAGTCAAACAGGTTTCACAACAGACTGCTACAACACAATGAGATGGAGATGGTAACTTTCAATACTACAGCCAGTTCTCAAGTTACCTCATCTATAACTTAAGAAGAAGGGAAAGATTTTGAAAAGTTTTTGATCTCTGTGGGAAGGACAATGAGTCAAAATAAAACTAAATGGCTTAGGTTTACACTCAACTCTGAATGAAAAAAAAAACAACTATATTAAACAACAGTTAATCCACATTATTAAAGGAATGCAAGCTAAGAAAGCAACTGTAAAAGTGTAACTTAATATAATCAAATATGATTTCCAAAGAACAATTAAATAGGATGAATCCATACAATGAAACCAAACAGTACGAAACAAAAGAAGGTGTAGACATTGAAAGATTATATAAACAGGAGGTGCCCCTGCTGTCAGCTGTATGCAACAACTACACAGACAAACGATGACCTACTGTAAAGTGGAAACTGCAGGTCTGTAAAGGTATCCATTTTTGTGTCTGGTGTTTGAGCCGCTCTGTGCTTCGCTGTATTGAAGGCTTCCTCAAATTGCGCCATGAAGTTCGATTGCTCATTTTCTAAAGTCTCTCTCTGTACAAGTCTGAGGCGTCCAGTTCCTTTGAGCGCGTTGTCTGTCCTATTTCTATTTCCCTTCTCCACATCAGCTGCTATACTTCACCTCTCAAAACCAAACACAGACATGTCTGAGGTAGTTTCACTCAAAAAGCCTAACTGAAGGCATTTCCCGGCTTCTGTGAGTTTTAGGGGTTGGGTGGCACGCCTTTACACACAGGAAAAAAAGAGAGAGAGAAACTGGTTTGACAACATTAACTAAACACGAGGCGCTGTAGAAAGCATTCCTTTAAAGACGCAGTCTACTAAAGCTATTAATGATTTGAAGACATTCGATGATAAAAGGCATAAAGTTCAACATGAGCAACATTTGTCTATATCAACAAAATGTTACATTTGATAGCTAGTTTAGAGTTTATGACTAATTTATCTATTCAGTTACCTATTTATTTGGCTATCTGGGCTATAAATTGAAAATTTTTCTGAACAGTTTTATTTTTTCCATTTTTTCTGCTGCCTGAGACCTGGATTTATCCATTCTTTTTGGATAAGATGGTTTAGATTCACAACAGGCTGTTGAACAGCGACCTAAACTGCAGAATATATCTGCCATCAAAGAACCTGAACCTTAGTATTTCTTCCTGAAATATATGGATAGCGCATAGACACAAAATAACCCATTTCGCAATAACATTGTGAACATAAAGAAATAATGAACAAATGAAGACTTAAAGGCACACTTGGAGAAATCTTTCAACAGTTAAGAAATAAGAAGCAACAAAAATATATCTAAACTACATCCAAAGGAATTTTTTTCCATTATTTCGTATTTGGGCAACATTTTTTTTTGTTTTTACCATTCAAAATAGCTGCCAAAACATTGAACCTAAAAAGGTAATTAATTAGGGACTCTGCTGTCAGGTACTTTCACACAGCAGTGGCAGGAAACACCCCCACCCAGAAAACTACCCACTATCCATCTGACATATTGTGAGTAACTACGTTTACATAGACACATATCCATCAATCCCATTGAAATCAATCTGATCAAAGATTCCAGCGGACATGTTTACATGGGTGCTAGATAAAATTATCTGATCAGTTATATTATCATGATGGAGAGGTTTAATACTACCATAACACTTTTGATGTGCGCAATGCTCACTCGTTTGGAAAAAGGGGTTTTTCCTTTTATTCTTAACCTTTTGACCATCGAAATGCTCAATAATCCTTCACACTTTCAGTTTTTAACAAAAAAGGTATCCACCACAGTCCTGTTCTGTTTAGTTGCTGCCAATTTTCAAGTCCATCATGAAACTCATTACTTCATTTAACCACCACATAGTTCAAGCATGTGCAGAAACAACATCCACCACGGAAATTATTCAAATGAGTGTATACATGGTTATTTTTTTGTGCTGATCCGATAGTAAAAACGTTAAAACCACCCCTCTCGATCAGATAGATCATAGATAAATACTTTCAGATTGAGGCAGATTGGATCAACTAACGCGTTTACATTGCGTATTCTTTTTCAGATCAGTGCTCAATTTCATCAAAAGTGCTCCATGTAATTGCAGCTACCAGCATATAATCAACAGAATGCAAGTCCAGTGCCATACCTTGTCCAGTCTCTTCTGCCAGCTGTCCTCTCGTTTGACCATAAGCTCAATGCAGTGGGACAAAGTAGAGAGGATGCCTGCTGTGGTGGCTTTAAAGGTGATGGCTTCACCCTTGAAGTCTATCCCATTAATACCTTTGGGACTGGCAGGAGAAAACACTGGTGCAAACAGAAGCAAAGAAAAAAGAGACTTTAAAAGCCCTTACTGGACTTGATTGAAAAATGAACATTTATAATACTTATTTTAAAAATGAAATCCTACCAATCCTTTTATACATTCTCAAATAAAACAATGAATTGTTAGAAAATCGATGCAGACAGACTCACATTTTTCTTTGCTGCCATTGTTGTTATGATTGTGTTCGCCATCTGCTTTCATAGTAGAAGGAAATTCCTCTTCATCCTCCTCTACTAATAGGAACAAAGCAACAGTATCCTTAGCAAAATTTCTGCTTTGTGCATCACAACATTCATAAAAAAGAACCTATACAATTACATCTAATCCAGGATAAGGGTGTTGAGTTGTACTTCAGGACTTACAGAGGACCATTAGTAATTTCAAAACTATGGGCAAAGATTATCTAAACCTTGTTTCCATAAAAGTGTCATTTGTAAATAATTAATATTCCATACATTTTTTATAATAAAATGCCTATTTTGAATTAGATGCAAAAACAAGTGTCTCAAAAATTAGGGACAGGCTCAACAAAACACTTAAGAATGTCCAATGGAACATCTTACAACTTATATGCTTAACTTGCTTAGGAAAGTAAAATGATTGGGTGTAAAATGTGGATATAAATCACAAGTCTGAGCATTTTATGATATATTGATTGAACAAATCATTTGTTTGCCGATATCACATATTCTGCCACAATATGACCTAGATTACATTTAGGAGCCAGCGAATCAAACGAGACATTATCACATACTGTTCCATTGGACATTCGTAAGTGTTTTGTTGAGCCCGTCCCTAATTTTTGAGACAAGTAGTATGACTTTATCATAGTTACACACCCCACGCATATTCCTCATCAAATCACAAACACAAATTCTGGTTGTTAAAACAAAGCAAATTAAAATAATTTAACTTTTTTCTTAAGTGTGTCTTACAAATGATTATTGAATCAATGTTTGATCAATATTTTCAATTTGAATTGAAGCTATTGACTCAATGATCAAAGAATTAATGTATCAATTCATGGTTGTTCACCACTTTGATCAATTCTAATATTATTCGAGCAATAGAAGAGGCTGGCTAGATAATGTCTTTTCAGGGAAGACTTTATTTATTTCAGAAATACAATTTCAAACCACATTCAACACATAATAATAATGCAGCAATATGTGGTAAAAGAGTCGGGGTGCTACAGTAGCCTGCCTACAGCTCAGACAAGCAAGCTAATTAAAGATATTTGTCTGATAATCTTCAGTTTCCAAAGACTGCTGTATCACAGTGATAAACATCCCTCCAAACCACAACTATTTTGAGTGGTAGCTATTATCAAACATAAAATGAGGATATATTTCTTAAATATATGTAGTTTGAACAATTTCAACATCTGATATGTTGTCTTTATACTATTTTTAATTACATATTGTGTTCAAATAATGTGTGAGCTATTGGATTTTCTTTTTTTTTTTTCTTTTTTTCACATTTTTTCAACTTTCCTTGCCTGCTTTGGGAACAATGTTGCATTTTTCCAATAAAAAGCATACTTTAGATTGAAGTGTATATTCAATATGAAATGCAGAAAGCTTCTGCCTCAGAGGTTACACAACCCACAAAATGTTCTGTAAACAAATAGCAATTTACCACAACTTATTCAACTTCAGTGCTGCCTGAAACAAGTAAAAAAAAGCTAACATTTATAAATCCTTCCTTTGTCAGTAAACATAATGACTGATATTTTTGAACAGGATCAACTGAAAACTAGCATTGGAAGATATACAAGCTGAGTTGGTATATTTAAGTCAATGATTACCTCGGTCTCTCTGAAATTCATCTTTAGAAACAGCATCAGCACAGGAGTCAAAATACTTCTGAAGGGTGTCCACTTGTCTGCAAAGAATGTCCCGGAAGGTTTCCATTTCTGCTAGCTTCTCACGCAACCTGTGCCCCTTCTGTGCAGAAGGAAACAGAAGTGTAAGACATGCAAACAACAAAAAGAAATCTACTCAAATATTTTCAGAGGATGACCTAAGTTCTTTTGGCTAAAAGCAATGAACTCATGGTTGTTATTAGAGATCAGCACAAAATACAAATTCTTAAAGGACGCATTACATAACATTCAAGCCTAAAAAACTCTGAATTCCTGACACATTTGATGTCATGGTGACATCTATTATGTGCATTTCTTGAGTCGCCACTGCCCAGCAGCATCTCGAACCTGAGAAACCACACTATACAACTTCTTTTTTAACTGGGACGCCCCGTGACGCACGCTAGCAAGTGGATATAAACCCACCACCAGTTTTGAATGCATACAGGGGCTGATTCAGCAAAGAAATGCAAGATGACATTATCGGAGGAAGAGAGGAAAAGAAAGAGATAAAAGGACAGAGCAAGAGATAAGACAAGAGTCAAGATGAGACAGTCTTTTACTGGCTGGAGAGAGCTCACAGTATAAGTAGGAGGCAAGATGGATGACGAATTAGCCGTTGATAGAAGATGCATCACTTAGAAAAAATTGCATAAGTACTGTAGTGCGTCTATCTTTCAGCAGATAAGCAACCCTGATTTAACATATTTAGCATATTGTGGCCATGTATTTTCAGACAGCCGTTTCCACGGTCTGTTAAAACACTTAAGAGACACAACTTACCTCAGGCACAGGTTTTATCATTACCTTAAAGGAGGATGTTGATGTGGAAGACAAGGCACTGGCTGCTGAGGTGAGAGACAACATGGAACCATGGCGCCTCAGACTTGTTTCTGAACCATATCCGGATTCAGCCTGCAATCAGGTTGAAGTGATGGGTGGAGACCAAGACGAGGCAGAAACAGATGAGAGAAAGACAGAACAGAAAATCAGAAAGGATGCACACTGCTCAATCTGGCAAATAATAAGAAAGTCTGATGCTCATTAAAACTAGACAGAGTCAGAGCACTTCTAGCAGGCAGCATCACTGAGTAATGCTGACCAAGACCAGAGCACAACCTACTGTACAACTACGCAGGCAAAGTATCTATCCAGCCACTAACCTGGCTGTACTGCAACTTTCTGAAATGAAAACAACTTTTTGAACATACAGTACAAGACCAGTATGACTACACCGGTGCCGCTTGCCAATAACCCCCCATCTTTGATTCTTAAATCATCATCACTACATGTCAAACATTAGGAAAGAGGGATTTGGTGCTCATGTCAGTGTGATTGGTGATAATACGTAAGACTTAAGGCTGAGTTGAAAAAAATCGATTTTCCAATTCTGAATCGATTTTTATATTAATTTGTAAAGATCGATTTGTAACTCAGAGAATCGATTTAAAAAAAAAAGAAAGATTTTTTCAAATTTATTTATTTATCTTTTTTAAAATAGGCCTTCATTTTTCCCGTGAACTTTCTGCGTCATTGAATTCACGCATAAAACACCATTTAGAATAGATTCAACAAACATCTGGGAAAAAAATCTTTTTTCAAAAATTTTTTGTCAAAACGTCGAATATCGAATCGAATAATGATAATCGATTTAAGATCAAGAGGGAAGTATGGGTTTCCCTCCTTAGGCTGCTGCCCCCGCGACCAGACCTCGGATAAGCGGTAGAAAATGGATGGATGGATGGATTCAAGATCTTGAGAATCGGAATCGAATCGATTCTTTAAGTTTTAAATCGATATCCAGCACTAGTAAGACTCCTACCATCATAACAACGCATTGAAGACAATTTTGCACATACAGTAACACCATATATCCTTTTCCAGACTGCTAGGCCCATTGATAAATGAAACAAACTATCATTTTCTTTCCCAAAACCCTGACAAATTGACATAACTCCTGAATTCCTGGTCGAACAATTCAAATGGAAACAAACTCACAGTTTACATAGATGCAACATTTATTGTATGTTGGCTACAGCTCTCTCCTTCTCAATTTTTATTTTCTAAAGTAAGAAGCACTTTTCTAATTAGTCAAAACAAAATGAAAAAGACAAACAAACAGCTGAAATAATATGAAACTTGATACAGGCAATTACAGAGGACGAGCTGCCGGGATCTCACAAGAAGGGAGGTCATGTGAATCCGACTTACAAGAGTGGGAGGGCATGAATACAGTTCATTGGGGTTTAAAGACATTCACACCAGTGTTCTGTGTCCCACAACACCTGTTAGTTGTTGTGTTTCATGCTGTTGCTACTTGTGTTTCTAAATTTTCAATAAGAAAGAGAAAGAGCAATGACATTAGTAGAAAAGCAGCATACTGGCTTGCCTTACATTACAAAACAGATGTGTGACCAGGCATTTGGGAGAGGCCGTGAGGGCATTTGTTCCATTAAGTGGCCGACTTATGACTGGGTGACGCCTGGGACTGCCAGCTCAGCAAAGTGACAGGATTTTATGACACATAATGTGTGTGTATGCACGACCAGCCATCCACACCAAAGCAAAATATCCTTGTTTTTACCACATGCAGATGTTAACACTCATCCATGACATCACAGAAAGAGACAGAATATTCATGACCCTACAAATGGATACCTATCCCTTAATCATAATTAACAGTGATGTTGAATGAATGTTAAAAAATATTTTATGCATGAATCATGAAGCAAACATGATGGTGGCAGGTTTTATTACTCAAGTTATTTGCTTGGGTTTAGTCACGGCTTTGTGTCCAATTTTCCCCTTGATTACAAAATTACCAGGAGCCTGTGAGCCATTTCTGCAGGGCAGCTGGAATGCAAAGGAATTTCTTACAAACAGTGAACAAACTGAAGAGGGAATCAGGTGACAATCTCGAGAGACACCGCATACACATTCCTCTGCTACAGGCTCTCATATCACAACAGAGTGACAGACTGAGAGGACTGACTGGTGAACAGTCAGATGAGTGTTGAGCGTTCAATATCAAAGAAAGTTTTTTTAAAAAGGGTTTTAGTGTTTTTTTACTTAAAAAGTGCATCAACATTAATGCAATCTAACATCTAAACATTCACTCAGTTTCAAGTAATGTGATTCTTTTTAAATCCACAGGAAGCTAGAAGCTAGAAAATCTACATAAACTGTGAAAATCTAAATCGGAACATGTCCCTTAGCACAACCCAAGTCATCCACAGCAACTCTTTAGAAGTTTCTGAACCTTAAAACTACACCTTTTTCATACTGAAGTATAATATTGAAGATACTACAGTTCACAACTTCGATTTCCAGCATGACAACAATGTGGCAAGGTTACAAAAAAAAAAAGTGTAAATAGGACAGAGCAAGACAGGACAAGAATTCAAGTCAGATTGGATTTTACTGCTTGAGAGAGCACGCAGACAATGAAGAATGACAAATGAAAGCACAATTAGCTGTGTTGCTGCTGTTGGCAATAATCAATACTAATTGATTTAAAAAGTGATTTAAATTAACGCCATGTCCAACCAGAGACGAAATTAGGTGTATTTGCTTATGTTTTTTTTTTTTATCACTTGGGTGTTCACTTCTCATGGAAGCAGTGTTCTGGGAGCTCGAAAACACCAACTTTAAACCATTTTATCAATGACACATGTCTGAAAAAATGCCACAGTGCATATGATTCATCCTTATTTTGAGGGGAAAAAGGTGAAGCTACTGCAATCTGTTGGTAATTACAAAGGATTGATCGATACATCGGGCTAGCCAATATATATCGGGCCGATAGTTGGGATATCTTTGGGAGCCGCGTGCCACCACAGTGGAGGAGATTCACGCGTGCATCCTGTTCACAGGCAACGTTTTGTTTGCCGGTTCGGGAATCAGGCTGGGTACCAGAGCTATATCAGGAACTCCATGTGCTGGAAATACCTGAAGGGATGAGGTGAGACCACATACGTCCACCTTGCTACCTCTTTTTACAATTTGTTAAAGTTTGTTTTAACTTCAATAAATCTTTCTTTTTTCTTAAAAAAAAAGACGCTTATAACATTTATTGTCATTGTGTCAATCTATGATATGAATATAAATTGTATAGCAAAGGCAGTATTGGCTCCCAGTATCGGCACACTGCATCAATCATCAGCTATGGTTGAGAGAAAAAACTCGGTGTCGGCATCAGCCCTAAAAAAGAATCCATCATTTCATCCCTAGTATTTACCTTAACTTTGGTTTTATGAAAAGAAAAGAGTCAACCAGAATGCATCATTGATGGTGCATTCAGGGGGAGGTCAACAGCTTTTGGTAGTTGCATATAGGGGGTCGTCGGGGAAATAGGTTTAGAACCACTGCTCTACATCACAGCTAACAGGAAATACCAAACATTACAACCAAGCGTGTTCATCCCCGTTATTTATTGGAGATTTATATATAGACGATAACTGTATTGTTATCATCGCTCCCTTACAAATAAAATTCAGTAAACTCGTTCCACCTCCGCTACCACCATCTGTTCTGTTGCAGAGGTGAATTGGAGGTAGGTTGACTTTGCAAAAGGTGAGAGATGAAAGTCAACATCAAAGGCACACCATTCCTGGCTTAAGAAGGCCTTAAAGGGATAGCATGCATTTTTAGACATGAAGTTGTATGCCATCCTGTCCAGCAGTATAGTGCATACTCATTGACTCTCCACTGTGGTCAACTCTGTGGTCAGGGCTCTTGCCGATTGAAGTTGTTCAAGAATGTAGTCTCGGGTAGGTTCTGGGGCCATCAAACTGTGCCGTTTTGCTTCAGAAAATTATATGCGATTGAAAAAATGATAAAATTGCATAAAAAAAATAAAAAAACATGAACGGCCCAAATTCACACCTTACTATTACTCAGAACTATTTTCTTTCCATTCCCATCAATCCACGCTGCGGCCAGTGTCAACTGTTGCGCAACTTCAGCTCAGCTGTCCCATTGTTTAATGCACGACTAGCCGACTGTCTGACTAAGAAACGTCGGATGATGAAACTCATTTTAGCACAATGCCGGACGGAATGGATGATGAAGAAACTCATTTTAGCACAACGGATGGCATACAACTTCATGTATAAAATGCAAACTATCCCTTTAAGATGCAAAGATAGAAAGTCATGTGGAAGAATCAAACTTGTACACTTAGGGAAGTGAGATAATGAGCTAGTCCTCCATCCCACATTTGGACATCTACATTCAGAAAACTACAATGAAAGCTATAACTAAAAGAGACACATGAGCTATTTTCAATTAATTTCATTACAAATTTTTTTCAAAGACTGACTTCATGAATAAACGTTGCCGGCTGAATGGCCCACTAAGCCAAAGTCAAAGCAGCTGTTGGCATCACTGAATTGTTTTCACTGCTATATAATGAAAAAAGAGAGACCTTCCATTTTCTAAAGCTACAAAAAGTGAAGCCGAGTGTTAAAGGACTATAAAACATTAAATACAAGTCGATGATTGTTAGCACTTTGACCTGTGGTTTGCAAATCACTTCATCTATGCGTCACACCTGGTGGCTTAAGAAACATGAATAGATAACCAGTAAATCAGATTTGTTTAGCTGCAAGGAAGATTTCCATAGCATACAGTATATGCTATGAAAATATATAAAAAATATATATGCAATACAGTGTCAAACAAACATTAATTTCATCAAACTCTGTTTTGTTTGCTTTTTTAATGCACAAGTAATTAAGATTTTAACTATATTGTCCTCAATGCTGCTACATGCAATACATTGTTTTCCAATTACAAATGTTACTGTTAATTTCTTTTCGTAGACTAAATAATATACATATACACGCACGCACACACACACGCGCACACACACACACACACACACACACATATATATATATATATATATATATATAAACTAACATGCACAGAAACTAAACTATTATTGACAAAAATATGAAAATGTTTAAAGCCAGAAACGTTTACTTCTGCTTCCTTTCAGTCGTAACACATTAAAACAATAAATGCCTGTTGAGGGTTCACTGAGGATTGTATTTTGTTTTTTTCAAATGAACATCTGTATAAAAGACACTTTTGCGTTTGTGAAGACTACTGGTTGCTGCATCAGCGAGACCCTCACAAAACAGATGACTATGGATCATTATTGTTGAGCCCGACGTTACCGATTGTCTCTAACTGAAAAGTGATGAAGACCATGCCAGAGACTGCCACCTTCACACACCTGGTCAGCTGCATGGCAACCATGCAAACTGAACACCCACACATAAATAATAAATGAAATAGCATTTTGTGGCTTTAAGATGTAAATTACGGGAATACATGAGTGTACACTGACTGACCAAGGCAACCTCTGATAAAAAATACATTTGACCATAGCATTGCATATAAACTAACCTCATAGCAAGCAACCATGCAGTATCATCTAAGTGATAGTGATTACCATGCAATGGGGTTCAGTAGTAAAGCTAGTCAATTGTCGCTTAACTACATGCAAATAAACTGCAATCTTTAGGTAGTAAATGGACAGGTGAAAACATGTCAGCAATAGACATCATTCACTCCACAACACTTGCATTATGATAATAAATCTCAGGGGTGAATGAAAGTAAGCAGGCAGCATGCCAACATGCTATAAGCCCACCATTCGGTCATTCCAACAGCCAAAGCAGAACAGGGTACTGCTGCAGTCCTGGTGGTTTCCTGGCCCCAACATGGCCAGGTGCTTCCCAAACACTGATCTGACAATGCAGAAGCTTTAATCCGGTTTTCCCCTGGACACACCTCACTACGGAACAAGAGGGAAGAGGTGAAGAAAAGAAGCCGTACAGGCTTAGCTTAGCTCATGATGTGAAGAAAAACAGCTACATGAGAAGCACAGAAAAGAGGGGAAAAAGTAGTGATTTGCCTTACAGCAGCTGGGGGAGAGGCAGACACAAGATGCTCCTTGAAGCAGAAAAACAGACTGGGTCAAAGGAGGAGTCTTGTAATTCCTCGGCAAAGCAAAGCAGGATCTGCTTACAATCAGGTCCGTCTGTTTTAACACACTTCCTTAAACATACACATAAGGACACACACTCCACTCCTGCTACAAACACACACTAAGAGACCACACACCCAGATATGTGAAACCCTTTGTTCTCGTCCGTCTTTTTGTCCAGCATCCATCACTGAGTAAGCATCCATGACTGTGTGAGCTTGCGACGAAGAGAGTGAGAGTGGAGTTAAGATGATGGGTGCATGCATGTATGCATTAGAGAGAGAGAGAGAGGGGAGAATGCTGTCTGGAGCCGTTTGTGTGATAAACTAATAAAAACTGAAAAGGTGGGCGAGTGAAGCAGTCTACTGTATATTATGACACAGCAGAAGAAAGAGACGGAGAAGAAGAGTAGGAGGAAAGGAGCATCATTTGTCTGGATCCTATCCTTTATTTCTGTCTACCTAACTCTTTTCATCCATTTTACTCTGATTTGCTGCTGGTTCTTTAATCAGGACCAACAGTGTTCAAACTATTCCCTCAAATGATGTGAACAGGTGATGGAAAAACTCACGAATGAACAGGAGGCGTTTCCCCCTTTTCCTCAGATATATCCTCCCTTAAAATAAAACTAAATTAGAGGAAGATTAGATCAATTTTATCAAAAATCCAATATTATTTGCAATTGTAATGACTTTTGTTTCAGTGAAAACACAAAAAAATCCATCAGGAGCTGCACCTAACATCACCACATTTAGTACTTTTCTCACCGCCAACAAAAACACACCCACACACAAAAACACAAATGTACTCGCACAAAGCAGTTTTCCCCTCAACAGATTAATGTTATAATATGAATCAGCAAAATATAGTTGTTTTTCTTTACAAAGTGACACCTAATGTGCCTTTAAAAGCTATATTCATTACTCATTCAACCCATATCAAAGCACATTTCGAGCCATTACTGACAATGACCCAGCAGAAGCCAAGTAAGAAGGTATATATCTGGTGTAGAAAAACTGGGGGAAAAAAGATAACTTTGCAGTACCTTAATAAATTATAAAATATTTCCAGGGTAAGTATAGCGATATATTCTTTGACAAATTAATAAAAGAATTTTAAATGGTTTAATGTTGTCTTTAAGCCTCTAAAAAAAAGGTAAAAAAAATAAATAAAAACACATTAGAAGTGAACAGTGCCTGATGTAAGTCCATTTATGTCCAACTGGGAGCAGCACAGACACACGACCTACAAAAATGTTGCAGGTGGTGCTGCATTAACCTTACAGAGGTTACTGTAGGTCAGTCCAGGCATAACCCTGAAATATTCTCACACCATTGTTAATGGACCAGAAACCTGCAGCAACTCACACGCACACTAGAAACATAGCAGCAGTAGTAACAAAACGATCAGAGAAGATCAGAAGAGCAGGACAAATGAGTATTCTCAGGATAGCGATTCATTTTCAGTGTCGGTGCATTTTTACTTGTGACACAACTAGGCTGCTCTTCATGTGGTAAATGAAACATTACATAACAGATCAGTGAAAACAAGAACAAATAAAAAAGAAGCAGTGTACACTGTAGCTCATATTCTACATACAGTATATCTTGATAAAAAAACACAATACATAAATTATCATTATTCTTATTCTAATTTTTTTTTGTAAATTCAACCTTTAGTTCTTTTCACAGCAGATAAAACCACATCATCAAGCTACTGTTGTTCCCCTTTGGTAATTCACAGAGATCAAACAGATGCGCCAAAGACACACATCTCAAAAAGCGAGCCGCTTTCACAACAATCAGCCAAATGATACAAGCGTTGTTGGCAATAGAGATGTGTTCCACCTAATCGGCTTGTGTGGCAGTAACCTTGTCTGATAAATGTTAGATGGGTAAAACTTTGTTAGGGAGTATTTAACAGCACAATGGCCGAGGGGGCACATGAAGTGAGAGAAACTATGGCAGCTGTAATAACAGGCAATAAAAACTCCCAAAGTGAGTAAAATTAAATTAATATAAATACAAAATAAATGGCATAAACAAAATGTGATTCTTCTTTGGTTTTGGACCTGCACTGCTCAGACGTTAAGACACCAATTAAAAAAACACAAAAAACTAAAGACAAACTTCGAAAAAGCCATTGAACAATAAAACAGCATGGCGTGATAAGGGTTTTCCTTGCATCTACTATGATCAGGAAAAGGACACAGTACTATCTATTATCAGCAATGCCAAAGAAAAAAAAAGAAGGTTAAATTTGGATAAAAAAGTCTTTTACCAATTTAACATGCGTTTTATTGGTTAAATGTTTGTTTAGTGTACTTTATGATAACATAGTAGCATTTAAAAAAGGAACAAACTCATGCTTCCTATTGACAGATTCCTTAATATCAAACATGAAACTGTCAAAACCCAAATAGGATTTCAAGGTTTA
>JAPMNP010723214.1:0-10280 GCA_029874935.1 Atherina boyeri | reverse complement strand
TCCGGCAGACAAAACTAAATGACATGAGGAGCCACGACTATTGATTAAATATCCATGAATCCATTTTTAACTGGTTTATTCTTATATTCATCCACACCAAATCTCTTGCCCTTATTTACCATCACTGGCTTTCCATCAGGCTTTACAGCCGTTATAAACTCCCCTCTTACCGATGGACCCCTACACACTGTTGCATCTTGGTACCTTTCTGACCTCCTTTACTCTTACACCCCATCCAAGAACATCAAGTCTTTTACACCGACTGCTCTCCACTCCCCACACCAGACTGCAAACCGACAGAGACAAAGCTTTCAGTGTTGCACCCCCAACCCTCAACGCTCTCCCTGTTAATATACATATTAATCAGACATGGAACTACACTCTGATTCCAGCATTATAATCAAGGAATGATGCAAATGTTCCACGGCACAGCAGCGCATTGATATCACGCAGCGGAAAATAGTCCCAGCATCAAGTGCTGAGTTGGAGCTAGCAGACGAATTCACTAGCGACTGGAGTTACCTGTGATCGGCCATGGTTCTGTGCGTCGTAAAGGGTTGTGAAAGTAAGTCGAAGGTGTACGTTACTACCACATTTCATAGAATTCCGGTATGTTCTTCAGGGACGATTTTTTTCACTGCGTGATATCAATGCGCTGCTCCGCTGTGGAACATTCGTAACATTTCTTGATTATTATGCTGGAATCAGAGTGTAGCTCCATGTCTGATCAGTCCACGAAACCGCCCATCTTCATTTTCCATTAATGTCTTTACATTTTTTACCTTGAGAAGAGACGACTTTTAAATAGGAAAACTACCAGAGTTTTTAAATAACTATAGCGTGATGCTAGCTAGTTAGGTGCTAATGGTCTAATCTGATTCAATGATTCATGCTAAGCTAAAGCCACAAATGGGGTCGCCAGACTCGGAGAACGGCTGGATGAACAGGGGAAAAGTAAAACTCTATTGTTTAACTCGAGGGGAGGTGGGAAATGAGCATATTTGCCCAAATGGTGGTGTGTCCCTTTAACTGGTCTTAAAGGAGCAAAGAAACTAGTAGCTACAGGTTAGAGACCTCCATATTCCATTTCTTTTAATGCATGATTAATAAACATTGTATATTTTCTGAGTTTTTATGTATGTTTTCATTAGATGTTTTGAAATAAAAAATAAAAACCCCTTCATGTCACTTCATCATGGAGGGATGAAGCATAATAAGCTCAACTAATGAAAGATTGTGTCACATTAGCGTATAATAACTTTAAATCCTTGTTTTGACTGTAAATCTGTTAATTAACAACATATTTTCAAAAAAGCTTTACATGAAATGATTTCGAAATAATGAATTAAACTCAGCAACGACAACAGCAATGACCCAAAACTGAACCAACAATGTAAAAAAATGAATTGTGTCATGGTTTTTCTCTCCCATCGTGTTGGCGTTACTCAGCACTTGATCCAAACAAACCACGTACGCAGGTCAGCGTGGGCCGAGACCCAGTCTGACACGCGCTTTATCTATCTGGGGGTTCATAACTTGATAACAGACGCAGCCTTGGTTTTAAAAACAAACAGGTGATTGTTTCTTGCCCACATCAGGCAATTTGAAGCAGAGTGCTTTAGCAGATGGGACTGCATGACTCCTGTGATCTTACCACATTAGAGTACAGCTACCAAACTGACACGTCTAAAAGGAGAGGAATGACTGGGGAGAACACATGCAGATAATTATCTTAACATGTGTATGTAATTGAGGTGGTCTGACAAAACAGTATTAATCTTATTGTGATTAAGAACTGCGTCCCGGCAGATATTTTCCAACCCTAAACATAATTTGATTATTGTATTTAAACAGAAATGATATACACATGGGATGAATGAAGGTAATTTAGATACTATTAGGCATTGAGAGGATGGAAAGCAGAGTGCAGGATGAAAAGAGAGCATGGATGAAAAGAAGAAATGTAAAACAAAAAAAGGAATGGTGCAGAAATGTCTGACGGAGTATTTGAGACGCAGACTGGCAGTCAAAGAGAGAAGTTTGTCAGTGCCACAGCTTCTCCTTGAATCAGCAAGTGTGGCCGCAGCGCGCTTAACGACAGGCACTGTCTATTTCCAGAGGACTGTGATTTGTGGGTCTCTAAACCTTGAGCTGGATCCTTTGTGAAAGGAGAGAAGCAACTTAAAATGAAGTGTCACATGAAAATATAGGACAAATACTGGTTGTGGCTCAGTGGGAAGAGTGGCTGTCCTTTAATCAAAAATTGGTGGTTTGATACCCAGCCCCTCCACATGTCAAAGTGTCCTTGGGCAACTCACTGAACCCCCAATACTGCGCCAGATATGCTCTTCAGAGTGTGACTGTAGAGGGAAAAAGTGTTGCATATATAGTGTAAATATACAGTTTAATAAATGGGTGAACAAAATACACACTGGTTGCTCTTTCAGGAAACTAGAATCAGTTAAAACTGGATATAATGTAGTAAAAAAGTATACCCTTTGAATTTTCCAGATACTATGTATCACAGCATAGTTGGAAATTGGCATCGAACAAATAAAGCGGAATTGAACTTTAATATTTAAAGTGAAAATGAAAGTGAAGTGAAAAATATTCTAATTTACATGCTAATAGGGATGTCACAATTAGAGATTTTCTTGATGCGATTATTGTCAAAGAAACAATCGTGATTTTAGGATTAGCATGATTGTTCTGCTTTAATGGCAGAGTAACTGATTCCCACGAGATACACTTTTTTCCAGATGGGTTTTACTTTCTCCTCAAATTTTGACAGCAATCAATAAACTAGAATGAATTAAAAAAAGAAAAAGAGGAAAAAAAAAATCCATACTCTGGATCTGCCGCATTTCTATAAAAAGTTTAGCCAATCAGAAACATTTGGTCCAAATGAGCGACCCGAGTAGGTCAGCTATGATAGGAAAAGGAAGCAAGCAGCTCAGCCAGTTTACTTTCTTTCTGCCGTGCACTCACTGCCGCCGCGTCACCTGACTGCAGTGCATAGCAGAGGGGAGGATAAAGAGCAGCAACCAAAACCTTCAAGCATGATCATCTGACAGTTTTCAAGCCCATGATGACCCATTTATCACAACTTTACTTTCCATCCATGCGCAAGTTGTGATGATCTGCCATCGTGGTTAAACATGATTTTTTCTATTATGGAAAGTGGCAATATTGAGGGATCTTTATAATTAATTATGAGGTATAATTGTGAAATTGAGTAATGGTGACATCCCTACATGCTAACTGAGGCCGGTAGAATCTGGGATGTAACTCTTAGTTTTATGTTTCCTTTTTTTTTTGCAGTTCCGGTCTGACGGGGCTGAACTTGCTGGGAAGTCCACTCCTGGGAAGACTGGACGTTTTTTTTCATGTTTCGCCTTGAATGATGGATATGATTTTATAACCCTTCCCAGATTAATGGGCAGTAACATTTGCTTCGATAAGATCATTGCTGATGTCTTTCTTCCTTGGCACTTTTTTTAAAATCACACACCTGAATGCTGTAAAGTGGCAAACTGACAAAAGCTTTGCTTTCATAGAGGTGATCACAGTGATAATGATCAGTTTATTAAGTGCATTTGATTAGCAATCAGATGCTGCAAATCACCTTTTGATTTGGTTTTTGCTACATGAATATCAAGATGTGCAGTATGTCATTTAATTGTTCATCTGAGCATGTATTTATAGAATTTTAAGATTCTCGCTGAGGACCAGCTTGTTTTTATTATGTCCTATTACACTAAACCTCATAATCAAAAGAGGTTGGACTGTCCTGGCCTGAATGTGTTATTCTAACTGTAAAGTATTAAGCGTATCACACAACAAATTGATTTAAAAAAAGAAAAAAAGGATGATGATGAACAGTCAGGAAAAGAGAAGTCTCTTAGACTAGATGTAGCGACCGGTTATGAAAAACTGTGTCTCCACATGACCCTCAGTGGTGAAGTCTTCCACTGGGTTGACCGCATCCATTGCTGTCCCACAGTCTCATTATGTCAGTCAGCAGTTCGTAGTGGGCGACTAAGTATTACAGTCTCCATATTTCAGCGCACAGTAACTCCAACCATGGCTTAGAGATGACTTTTCAGCAATAAAGCATCTATAACCACAAGTGTTTGGGATTGTAATGAACTCAAAGATTATTGGTAAGTGTATTCATCATTCATGGGCGCATGCCTTCAATCTGAAATATGCATTATGCGAACCAAAATGTTTAAAAAAAGAAAAAAAAGAGACTGACTGCAGGTCTTCCAGTCGAGACGCCTCATGTTGGGAATCCAGAAGGTCATATCCCACCTCGTTGTAGATCTCTAGGTAGGAGATGTGTGTGGTGTACACCATGCTGCTGTCCTGTTAAACAATATAAGATATAAACTAAAACTATGTTACTAAAGACGGACAGAAAAACATGAACAGCTGTGCTGACCTGGTTGAAGCGTTCATACAGGTAAGACAAGGTACGAGGAATTATGCCACGATCACTGTAACGTTCGGCCCCTCCTGTGATGGTGAAGGTCTTCCCGCTACCCGTCTGGCCGTATGCGAATATGGTGCCATTGTATCCAGCAAGTACACTGCAACACACACAAACACACACAACAAGCTTAAAAAAAGGCTGTAACACTTCATTTACAGTCAAATAATCTTTAATAATTTCTGATTTATTGATATAATAGACAGATTTGAATCTATCATGTCGTCTAAATTGATAAAACCTTTTTAATCCAGCTGTTAAGCAGCCCTGCACTGAGTTCCAAATTAGTCATTGATATGCTGTTTTTTTGTTTTATCCTGAATAATCAATCTGAATTAAAGTGAAAAACATCTTTTGATTGTCAAAATATAATTAGCTTATATATAATAATCTTTCCATTAAACAAAATTACCAATAATGGAAACAGCATTATGTCAAATAACTCAATCTAGTGTTCCAAATTATTCTCCATAATAGTTCGAAAACATTAAATAGGTTTAAAAGACCTGACAAAGGTTCACCCGTCATATTCTTTGTCCTTTTGTGGCAGATCATTAATATTTTTCCAAATTCAGTTCCATGTTAACATCAGAGCTCTTTTTAATAGCGTAACAACGTAACAACACTCTAATCCATTGAGCGTAGAAGCCCATGGATCTCATTTAGGAGACCAGAATTGCCCCAAATGTGCTGTTTGGAGGTCTACTGCCCCCCACGCTTATAGATCAGGCTCTCTATAGGGTTGAGGTCAGGAGGTGATGGTGGTCACATGATGAGTTTTTATCCCTTTATTTCGCATAGCAGCCCAAAATGAGATGGCATCTATCTGCAGCATGGGATGTAGCGTTGTCTCTACTGCAGAAGGAAAACTTCTTTCTCTTATACCATGTAGGCCTAAAATAATCACTCAACCACCACTTTGCCAATGCTGCAGTTTTATTGGGACATGGCAGCCATCCACCAGCCATCCAGAACCCTCTTATTCATTGTTCAATACTGGATGGTCCAGATAGATAGTTTGAAAATGAAACTATGTATTTCTGAGCCCACTGCGAACATTTCTCTTAGTGAGCATTGGTTAAGGGAGGCCCAAATACAGCTGCGTGCACAACTTCCAGGTTCTGGAGCATCCTGCATGGAGAGGTTAACCAGCAGCTTCAAATGCTTTCCTTTATATGCCTTTACCTGAACAAACCTGTTTGTTTTTTGTTGTTTTCTTTGCAGAACAATCATTTTTCCCCACGCTGCATAGAAACTGGGACTGTGTTAATACTGTGGAACAACCTCCTTCTGCAGCTTCCCTTTAATTAAACTCACCTGGAAACAAATGATCAAACCTTTCTGAGATTGTTAGCAGTGATCTGAACAGACAGGGGAAACACCACAAGCTAGATCTTCCGCAGAAAACCTAAAACCCAAATGTTTCATTGATTCAAATCCTACGTGCAGAATAATTTGGAACATGGTAAATGTATTTGTACTGTCAAACTTATTCCATGACTTTTTTCCATTAACTCACAGTTTAACTGTTTTGCTCCAGTTGACAACAAGCTCTTTGTAAGAGCTTTCCTGGATGTCAAAGAGATCCACCTTAAGGCAAATTTGATTCATTACTTCCAATGTGGGGGTATGCACAAATATATACAGTTAATATGGAATTAGTTAACGAGCTCAAACACACTGAAAACATACTGTAAAGTCTCAAATAACCTCCTGCACCAGAAGAACTAATAATGTTTAGAACCTTGTTTTCATTCATATTGATTTTTTGTAATAATGCAGTCAGCAGATTTGACAGATGAATTCCAGAAATTATTCTTACACACTTTTTTAAAACAGCTTGCAGGTGCTAATTCTCATCCCGGCTGTTAACTGCGCCACTGTAGCTGAAGCTTACAGGATCACATCATCTACAATGAGCCAAAATGCAGTCCGAAGATAACTAAGCAAACTAAAAATTGTGTCAATAAAAAAAAGGTTAGAAACAAAATGGTTGACAATTTGGACAATTTTTCTTCTAAAAAGACAAAATGTTTTTAGGTGGAGAAAAAGCTTTTCTTTACTTTTACATGTTTCAACTGCAACCTGCAGTCTTCCTCATAACGATAAACGAGACGTCACAGCTGTCAGATCACGCTTCTGAGGAACACTGCAGGTTGCAGTTGAAACATGTAAAAGTAAAGAAAAGCTTTTTCTCCACCTAAAAAACTTTTGTCTTTTAGAAAAAAAAATTGTCCAAAATTATTAGGGAGACAAAATGATTTTTTTTTTACTAAAATTGTTGACAAATGGCAGATGTGATGGAGTCCAACACCAACCAAAAGCCAAGTCTGGCTTACTGCCAGTAATGCAAACCATGCTCCAGTTGTACAAAGACTGAATGGCCGACAGCCATCTGAACCAAACTCCAAACTACCAAACCACATCCACGTCTGAGTGAGGATTGCCCTCTCCATGTTGGCTGAGTTTAGTATCTTAGGGGCTTCTGCACAAGTGAAGGTAGCTGAAGATAAAAATGCAGAAACTAGAAGTCAGAGTTTATGTTTGTGCGGAGGGGTGGGGAGTGTGTGTGGACAGAGTACGATCAGATGCGTTTTTGTACTCGGATGTCTTTTACTTGGGTGTGTGGAAGGTTTTAATTGTTTTTATCTTGTATTTGTGCTACTTTGGTATGAAAAGTGCAATGTAAATAAAGTTTGATTTGATATTGAGGCAGCCAAATCATGGGTTCCTCGCTATCTTTTAGGCATCTGTTTATGACTTCAGATCATCTCTCAGGGGAGTTTAACTTGTGTTTCTCATCTTCTTTCTCAGAAAGTTTCCTTATAGCTAAAGTTGGCGGTGCCCGTTGGTTTCTCTTTCCTGCCGCCCCCCAACCGGTCAAGGCAGGTGTTAGACACTCGCTAAGCCGGGCTCTGCCTGGGGGTTCTCCTTCCTGTTGACAGGGGAGGTGTTTTTTCCCTTTCCACTGTGGCCTGCCTCCTCGTGCATGGTCAGGATGGGAATTGAAGTCAAGATTCGATTCAATCTGTTGGTTTCTCTAACTAGACTATTATTCTTCATGAGTTGGCCTGTTTAAATACCGATTGGATCACAATGAATTGGCTTGAATTGCAAATACAAAACCTGTCCACACTAGACAGATGTCTCAGCTTATGATCACATGAAGAATAAAAGTCACATGAAGAATAAAAGCCTGGTTAAAGTGTGCGGAAGTCTGAATAAGAGATTAGATCTGGGCTTTATGCGCCATCTGACCTCGGCAATTGGCCCAGTTGCTGGCCTAGTTAGCCTAGGTTGGGTTGAAAGACGTCGGCTTCCCGATTCAAAGCCCAGATAAGTGGGGGCAAGGTGGTGGAGGGGGAAAAGGACAATGGGGGTGATGGTAACGTGCTGTTGCGCCATAGTACCCCCAGTTATTTTCAGGGCAAAGGACGACAATATTTTTTTTTTACCTCTTGGTTGACATGTTCCCCAGTTGAGCCAGAAAAACATTGTTCATTGACCGCTGAATCAACATGAATTTCCGCACGTGTCTTCCTTTTTTGTTTTTTAGAAAATGATCTTTATTGACAAACGTTACAAAACAGACGTCTCTTCCTGGCATACTTTCGAATTCTACTCTCCCTTGCTTGCAAACCTTGACTCTCCGTCAATTGCAAAGAAATGAATTGATTGAAATCAATTGAAAGAATCAGCAGGTTGACCAAAAGTACATGATCTGGGCTAGATTCTGGGCTCGTGCCCGGTTGATAAAACCTCATCTGACCGAGAAGTCTTCGGACCCCCAATCTGGATCGGCCAGTCTAGTTCGTTTGAAGAAAACCCATGAGACTGTGCCTTTAAGGAATACCTCAGCGCCCCCCTGGAAGGACTGGAGTGAGAGCCTGGGAAGAGACAGGTCAGGGATCTCTGCTCAGACTGTTCCCAGAGCCTGGCTGCAACTTATCCTCTTCATTCCTTTAGAAGCAATAAAAGTGCGGTTGGTTTTTCACACACTGTGTAATCTGCCATGTATTCATCTAAAACTGCCTTTACCTCGTTTTAAGACCTGGAAAGGACCAGAGCATTTTAATTCTGTAAAGTAAAAAGGTAAACTTGAACTAGGATGCAGTCTGCTTTCTTTTTCACATGACTGTATATTTACTTTAACATGTGTTACTTCCCTCTAGTCCATCTATTTATAAAAATGTCTCCAATTCTTGCTGACTTTTATAAAATTACTCTCATGACATTACCATATAACTTCTAAAACTGGAGCACCTATGTGAATTAAACCTGACACTTGAAATCCGCAGAAAAGGATGGCAGTGAGGAGAGAGCTGCTATGGCGACAGACATCTGCTGGTGAGGAAGGAATGTCTCGAAGAACGAGTGGCAGAAGGAGCCCAAAACCTCCCGAGTAGGCAGGGTCCGGTAAATCTTGGTTTGGCACAGAGCTGTCCCTCTGCACGTGCCCAGAGCCATGTTAACCAGTGTTAATCCAAAACGATGGAACTCATGAGACATTATATTAAAGTATTTACAAAATAAAAATAAAACAAAAAAATACCGTTTCATGGTCTCTGAAATAAACCAGCAGGAGACGGTGAAATGACAGAGTGGCCCCGGACACTTGAGCTTGGATCAAAGGTGTGGATAAGCCTTGTGCTCTCCGGCTCGCCTATTGCGAGAAAACGGATATCTTTAGACTATATTTTTCAAGCTGAAGAATAAACCAACTTAATCCCGCCGACCCAGTGTCTGAGCAGTTGGTGGGTTTCCTTTCCCATGTGCTGTACAGCTCCACACCTTGTATGAGAACGGTGAGGGGAAAAAAATGGCGTGTCAGTTTATATAAAGCACACGTCCACTCAGGAACGGTGGTGGTTGGCTAGAATGACTTGGACGGCCATTGGGCGTCCATTTCATCTGGTGTGAGTCATGGTGGTGATTGGCAGAGGGGAGAAAAGACGCAGGCTCAGTTCTTAGCTTAATGTCAGTACTAATGATGCGGCCTCGGCCCTGCCGCTGAGGCTTGGGCGTTTCCCAGTGCTTGTTCCTGTTTACACCTCAGCTTTCCTGGAGACCGAACAGAACCCAGTTTTCTTTAAACTTGGGCTGCAGGTTTCACTGCCCTCTGAAAGGGGATTACAATGAAGATAGAGGGTTGCCTTGCCAGCCCGACATCATTACACTGGCTCTTCCTCTCCTGGAGCCATTAATGCTGGTTTGTTTTTGAACTACTGAGTTGAAGATTAAATTAATGGTTTCGGTTTCACCACAGCAGAGACAGAGACTTGTGTGCAAGTAAAAGACTTAGAGCTGTTGGCTAAAACTTGAACTGTGCCAAGTATGCGAGTATGAGAGCACCACCACCAAAAAAAAAAAAAGAACCTGACAGTTATTGCTACTTTGGAGGATAGGAGTCCTACAGACCTAAAAATACTGTAAAACCTCATTCACATAAACTTGTAAGTGTTCTTAAATACAACAAAAACATAAATCATGACATTCTTAATCCATTCAAAGATTTATTTAACAGATGGAATTCCAAAGAAAGGATTTTCTTTGTTTCAGAGAAAATGTGGAATTGATGCAGCAAAAGACTCAATAAAAGGGTGAGAGACATGTTTATTATTGTGCTCCATCTGCTTAAAAATCATAAAAAAAAAGGATTCTATTGTTGCAGATTTTCAGAGAAATCTGCATCCATTTCTGCTAAATCCTAGATTTTGTGATGGATTGTGTAATTCCCTACCCAGAGACTTGTCAAGAATAAATAACCAAGACATGAACCAGATACATG
>JAPMNP010723181.1:0-13098 GCA_029874935.1 Atherina boyeri | reverse complement strand
AAATAACATTTTACTGGATGCAAAATTAGGTTATTTGTATGTAAGTTTTAATATAAATTCTATTTTGTATACGTATACACACATATATACATATATTCTTGTTTGTTTTTTGTTTGTTTTTTTAATCAAAATTTGGTTGTTTTTGATTGGGATAATATTCTTTGATATTTTTTAACCACTATTATAGTAAATACTTTATTAGAATATTTAAAATATCTAAGAAAATCTCTTAAATAAATTAAATATATCAAAAATAAATTCAGCATTATTTCAATTATGTGATTTTTTTTATCGATCAACTTTAATTGACAAATATGTTTTTCACCATTGCTTATTATTGTTACCGATTTATTAAAAAAAAATGTTGTTGTTAAGATACCTGGCTAAGTAAGATTTCTGGCAAAAAAAAAAAAGGAAAAAAAAGACATTTCTGGCAGATAACACATGAAATTGAAAACTCAAATGAATAAAAAATTGTTAATAAAAACAAAATCTACCTCACAGACAGGGAACACATACTGAGTAAAGTGCATTTGCATGATTTGGTTGAACAGACCCTTTGAAGAAAATACATAGGCTCAGGTGGTCACACACAAATAGATGGATGGGCAGACAGATGGATGAATGGATTTATGGACACCACAACATTGTGATGTCTCTGCTCGCAGGACTTTCATGCATGGATATCCCCCTGTGATGCATCCAGCCATGCAAGTACCACCCCCATATTCACTCAAAACATTGCTGTTGATACGACTCGTGTCACCCTCAGTTCTGCCGCTCCATAAACATGACAGGTTCAGTTTTCAGTGTTTATTTGTTAACTAATTTAAACATGAGTGAGATTATGGGGGTCGGCCTCAATCGCCGACCCCCCAGCAGCTGTTTTGAGTGGACAAAGAGATGGATAGCTTCCCCCCCGCAAAACAACACCAAGCCAAGCATCCCAGGACGGCCTCTCTTTAGCTCATCGTGGCCTGGTCCTGTCTAATAACTCCAACCCCGAATGACACAACGACATTAGTCCTGATGGGTGGGGGGAGACAGAGAGGAAACAAGGGCAGGTGGGCAGCCCAGACAGAAAACAGGAAGTGATGTAAGGGCAGGGACAGGAAACTCGTCATTAACAGGAAGAACATACCAAGTCTAGCACAGAGATAGCTGGGACAGCAGTCTGTTGCTGAAGAAGAAGAAAAGAATCAAGAGTGAGAGAGGGAAGGCAGATGGGGAGGGAGGGAGGGAGGGAGGGAGGGAGGAAGAGGAAAATACCCAAACACTGGAAAGGGAAGATGTGTAGGAGATCCAACTTAATTAGGGAAAAAAGGAGGGGGGAGGTAGAAGCTGAGGAGTAGAGCAGAAGTAAAATAAGAGAGGGGGAGGACATACAGTAAAGTGAAAACATTACTGAGGTTTGGTTCTTTTAATACAGTGCTGATTGGTGGCTGCGAAGGAACTCCGTCTACTAATCCAAATATGCCGTGTGTATACCACAGAGCTCACCATGCTCCGCTTCCATTTCATAATTATCTCATAAATAGGTGATGTGCATTTTTGCATGTTTATTCTGTGTATTGAGTCTCGCTGGCTTCACACCCTCTTTGATATCTCTGCTTAGTTTATATTGGAGGTTTAACTTTGACCCATCAGGCAGTTCTGAACTGAATAACCTGGTGAGGCATTTATTTTTGGATCTGATTTAAAACAAAAATTTAAACAATATCAGGAAAAACAAATTATCCACAGTACCGGGGGTCCTCGTGGTTCCTGAGCCCAAAGCTGACTGACCTCATAAACATTTTGACTAGACCAGGAAATATGCTTATTATCATTATTGGCTGCATAATAAAACAAACCAAAAAAAACATTTATTGCTGGGGGCAAACACCTGATGTGATGGATTGCTGGTTTACTATAGTTGTTCACTGAGATGCTACTTGATACTATGCTGTTGTTGAATTTGTTTAAGTACTTTTAGCACATTGAATTTAGTTATCTGAATCAGAAGTAGATAAAGCTGATCATTCTGCTGACTTGATGAATATGAGGAGCAGCTCTAAGTTGCAGTGAAATAGCAAAGTGATGAGGAGCAGATGCGCCTCAGCTACAATCACGCAAACTAGGAAAATGTCACCTTCTTACAGGTTGTGCTCAAGTTTCAAGAGTTTTAATTTGTGCTTTAGAGCAAGCTGATTTGAAACAAATTTATCCATCTGAGTCGGTCATTGGATTATTACATTTTCAAAGACTGCAAATTATGCAGCTTTTTATCTCTCCTCTATTTAAAGAAATGCGCAGAACGTTTTTTTGTCATGAAAAGCACCTCTCATCGTGTAAAAATGGCAGTATGGCCACACTTTTCCACATTGAGTGAATGGAGTTCTATCAATATGTTAATCTCACCCACCAGCAGAAGATAAAAGTCTGCTCCATTTTACCTTGTTACATAATCCACAAGAACAGAGAACTTTCTTCTTGTTCTCAAAGTGGCAAAAACGAGAAAAAAAGTTTGTTTTGGCTCGGTTATTTCATTATTTATTTGGTCTCATCCGTGGCGAAATTGGGTTGTGCACTCGGCAGTGTCCATGTCTTTATACACCATGTGTGTTGTATAGATTTTTATATTTCCTCACCGTTTCAACCAGATATTTGTTAAACTATCTGTTCAACCTTGTTGATATTTCCCATCAGCGGAAAAGACAACTTTCAGCTTCACACTTTTCCACATCAACCGCATCGACATCTAATTTCGAACCAATCACAGTTGTTCTCAGAAGCCACACGAGGAAAAAGTTCTGATGTGTCGAGAATAAGCCACGATAACGAAATGACGTCATTTTGTTTTTGCCAGAGCAGATTAAATGCAGTGTTACATTATGAATCTCACCCATGTTTTTTCCACAACAGGGCAAAACCTCTTCAGTGGAAAAGTCCTTTAACGCCAGAGAGGTCCTCTGTTACTCTAAACTTCCCTAAATGTATATCATATGTGAAGTCCAAATGATGACCAGTTTAAAAGTTTACAACATCCGCTGATAAATAAACAGTAGGAAAGCTGGTAAGCAGAAAAAAATCTACAGGAAACCTCTATCCTGACACATTTTCTGTTTGAGCAGCTTTAATGACACTGCTGCCTACTTTCCTGCCTAAACCCACCCATCCACCCCTCCAGCCAATCAAATTTAAGCAGCTCAGCACAGCAAAGCGATGACAGAAGCATGTTGCAGATGCACATTGTGGGGCATTCATAGTGGAAGCGCTGCCACAGAGGAATCCATTTCCCCTTCTAGCATTTGAGAGGCAGTTCTGTTTTTCACCCCCATCAGCCTGATTTCTTGCGGCTCGCCCTTCCTCATACACCCAGCGGCAGATTTGTTTCTGGACTGTGAGCTGATGGGTAACATCACTTGAAAAACAGAAGTCAGAAAGTTTTATTTCTGCCAAAGCAGCCGGTGCACATGGGGAGGTATATTCCTCCTCTTTTTTTCATCCCTCCTCCACCACATCCATCAACTTCCCCCTCCCTCCACCACAACCACCCGTCTCACCCTGGCTCTCTTCTCAGCCTCCAGTCTCTGCATGATCATCATGGTGTCCACGTCCTCATCGTCCTCATCGTCGTCGTCTTCGTCGCTCTGTTTGGACTCCTGCAGTCGCTTCTGGAACTGCCACTCCAGCATCAGCTTCCTGAGGCGGTCGCTTTCCTCTGCGGTTCGCTCCGGCTTTGACTGAGAAGCAGAAACATCTTCATGACAACTCTGCACCAAGCTAGCTACTCGTGAATTCTTTGATCATATGATGACATGTTTATCCTACAAATTCTGTGACCTCATAAGTAACTGAATCCTAAATAAACTTGTTGTTTGATTCTCAAAGTTCACATTTCTGTAAACTTTGTTACCTGGAGCTCCTGGATCTCCTTGTCCAGGAGATCAACGATGTGAAGCTGCTGCTGCTTCTCAGCCTTCTCGCGGGCGTCTCTCTTCCAGGGGTCTGGAGACAAACTGTCGCTGGACGCAAGCTGGTCATTACTAATGGTGATGTACTGCAGGTCTCGCCTCTCGATGGTGCGCGGCTGCTGCTGTGGAAGCAGCTCCCTGATCACCGTGTCCATGCCTGCAGGTTGATTACATTTAATTAATTTTGTACAGCCATATACATACATACATATGTCTGTGTTCCTCTTCCAGCTCCAGGTGAATCTCCACTCCCCTCCACAGGGGGAGAGAAGAGCACACTCCCTTAAAATTATTACCAATATTGCTTGTTTCATGGAATAACTAGAGAAATTTTAGAAGAAAATGATGAATGGTAGATAACTAATTATTTACATAAGTTTGATGTTATAATTTTCTTTCTTTTTCTCTATAAGCATTACTTTTACCCTCATAAAATAGAAGAGCTGAGATTGTAATACTGCTTTTGGTGTTACCAAAGGGAAACACCTTGTAGCAGCAATTCAGTATCCAATATAAATTAGTTCCCTATAAGTTTAGAAGAAAGGCTGGTTCATACAGCTATAAAATCCATACTGCTGACCTGTTATCTTTTAAAAAAGAGGAAACACTGAAAATGTCACCCGTCTTTATACATTTATTTGATTTCATTACATTAAAAAAAGGTACAGCATGTAAGAATTACTGACATCTAGTGGTAAAGATGGGCATAGAAATGGCTTCAGTTACCAAGAACAGTTGTGAATGGACAGTGACCAAAATTCTTCCAGACACAAACGTGTGACTGGAACCAGTGGGCTCAGGTGCAGCAATGACTACACTACAAGTATTTACTTTAAAATTGTGTACATTTATTCAGTCTTATTCTATGTGACTTTTAATGTGTTACTTATTCCAAACGACGCTCTATCAGATGAAGCCGCTCCTGCAGTTTTAAAGCTTAAAATATTCTCAATTCACACAAAGTTGTTCGTCCATTCAGAAACATTGTAGTTTCCCACTCCCTGAAAAGGCCTTGCTTTTTGCCAGGGTGCAGTTGTAAATAAGATTTTGCCCCTAATTGGTCTTGCCTGATTAAATAGAAATGATGAGAAAAAAAACCAAAGCAAGTTGATATAAATGGCTCATTCTAAGAGAATGAAACAGTAAACAGTTATTTTAGATAAGTGATTAGATACCAATAGAAACAGTTTATAATATTGTATACAATTTTGATTGTTACACACTGCACCTTTAATGTATAAGTTGAAACCTACAACAAATATTTTGATATCTACTGTGTAAAGGACACACTGTTGTTAAAAGCAGCATTTCTTTTATTGAAAGTGTTCATTAACCAAATGTTACTACAGTACTTTTAAAAGTGTTCAATACACTATACATTGGATTTGAATCGGATTAGACTATTAGCCCAAAAGCTAATTGCTAATGGTCTAATCCGATACAATGATTCATGCTAAACTAAAGCCACAAATGGGGTCGCCAGACTCAGAGAACGACTGGATGAACAGAGGAAAGGTAAAACTCAATTGTTTAACTCGAGGGGAGGTGGAAAATTTGCATATTTGCCCAAATGGTGGTGTGTCACTTTAAATTAATTGTTGAATGTTCTGTTCAACCGTGTGTGATTAATTATGATTAATTGCACTGTGAATTAATCATATTTACAATTAAATCGCATTGTTGTCCCCAGCAAAATATCTATAACACTGGTTTGTTAGCAATGGGCACATTTCAGACACACTTGAGTTACACCACTACAATAAGAGCACACGATACACATGGTGCATGAACAGAAATTCTCCTGGGGCCACTAA
Source organism: Atherina boyeri (assembly GCA_029874935.1). Taxonomy (NCBI): domain Eukaryota; kingdom Metazoa; phylum Chordata; class Actinopteri; order Atheriniformes; family Atherinidae; genus Atherina; species Atherina boyeri. The sequence goes on along the minus strand of JAPMNP010723181.1, from coordinate 7,328 downwards.
CCTGTTTCAAGCCATAAGAAGTTTAACAGTTTTAAACAACTAAGTTCAAATGAACTATCATGTTATGTAGATCTTAACACCAACAAGCAACTTTTCACTCTAAAATATTGAACACTCTCTAAAACGTGGCATTATTCCATGAAACATTTCTTTTAAAACAAGTCAAAGATAGCGTGCCAACACAAACATAATGCCTCGTATTGACTTTAACAGACTAGAAAAGTGGATCCTTAAAATGTGACATAAAATCTGAGAACTGTTACCTGGAGGGTTGGAGGCACTGACAGGGGGCGGTACTGCTGACCGCGGCAGGCTGGCCAGCTTCTCTGGTCTGGATGGGGGAGGCTGTGGCTGAGGGGGGAGGTAGGGCTGGGGCGGAGCCACAGAGGCCAGAGGCGGCTGGTGATGAGGAGGAGGCATGGATCCTCCGTTGTTGTGGGGTTGGACGGGCATGACAGGGTTGGCCCGGATCTGTCCCAACTTCCGTTCCTGCTCCCTTCTCTTCCTTTCTCTGGAATATTACCATCATCATAGACAGAGTCACTTTTCAAATTTCCTCCTGAGACATGGAATTCATAATTTAAACAAAAAACCCCAGAAATCCCACCTTTCTTCCTCCAGTCGAGCTTTCTCCTTCTCATACCATCGCTGCTGCTCCTCTCGCTTCTTCCTATCAGCAGCCTGCTGGGCCGTTACCGAGGACATGGCAGAAGGAGGCGGCGGTAGCGGGAGGTCAGGTTGGGGATCGTAGGGGTCGTAGGCTTCGGGGTAAGGAGCAGGAGGCGGCGGAGGAGGAGGGGGCAGGTCTGAGCGGGATGGCGGCTGTGCAGAATGTGGCGGGACAGCGTGAGGTGTGTTGGGAGTTTTCCATCGGCCCGGCCCGGTCTTCTGGTTCTTGTTTGAAGAAGATGAGGAAGCTGAGAAGTTGAGGTGCTCCTGGCTTGATGTAGACGACTCCAGTGAGGAAGACACCTGAGGCTGTGGGGCCCAGTGATCAGGCCCTCCAACACCTGCAGACATAAAGAAAACAGATCACCTGAACACATGTACAAACACTTACCGATATATCTATAATCACCAGTGCTATAAACAGTCTCTCTTGTGCAGTTTGTGGGCATAAAATTCTTCCCAGATTGATTTGGTCTTGCATTCGTCTGAGCAATTCAACACTGCGTTCACCTCAGGCGGACGTTTCATCACTGATGCTTATATACAACTCTCAAACTACCCAGCTTCCTAATGAAGGACGACAGCCGTTTGAGGGATAAAACCAGAACCATTTTCTACATTTATGTGTGATGGTTTTATAACAGGTTTTTTGCACAATGTACATTTTGGCCACAAGACAGAGTATCTGATATAAAATAAAAACACACTAATGCAATCCAATCGATTTACCTGCTGATCTTTATAAATACCCAAAACTATATCACCACCAAAAACTCATACCCCTGATATTTTTTAAATGCAAAATTATTCTGTTTGTGTTTTTTGACATAAATAAGGAGCTATTCAAATGTTCAAATAAATAAATAAAAAGTTGAGGAAAATGGTAATAAATCCAGGAGGGCAAAAGGGTTAAGAGGCTTCTGCAGAACTTGACAACAAGTTGTTGGATAACCATTTAATTTTTCATAAATTTGTTAGACTCTGGAAACAGGATGATTATTTCAAGTGTAATTATTAGAGAAGGGGAAGGATTAAATACGATTTTACTTCTTCTTACCCCTTTTCAGACATGTTAAAGTGTGTTTGTTTTTCTCTTGTTTATATGAAAGGTTCATAGACTGTTTTGTTTTGTTTCCATTTGTTAACATGTCTGAAATAATCAAATCAAATGAGATGAAATTTCAGGTGTGCTGCAGCAGGGAAACATCTAAAAACCTACAAGAGGTCCACAGTTGGTGATCCCTGCATCAAAGCAACACTACTGAATTTTAAATTCACTGTTTGACACCCGCTAATGAAAACTGATTCTGAAGTCTTGCATCCTGTCTCTTTTATGACAATAAAAGTTACTGGTGTTAACTCATTTTCCTTTCCTCACTTCCTCTAATGACATGGCACCATTAAGCAAAACATAACTGTCATGCTGCGGTTGGGAAATAACATACATACATAAAGTCTGGTTTCACGGGTAACATCACTTGAAAAACAGAAGTGTAGTGTGCAAGATGAATGCCAGTGTGCCATCAAAACAAATCAAGAGCACTGAGTTTTAAGGTTGGAAAGTTACATTGTGCTGCTTTAAAGCTTCTTTAAAAACACCAGGCGAGATGAACACCTGAAAACACCACTTGTTCTGCTTTCACCTCATTTATATTGGTACAAAATAAAACTGAACAGGATTTGTTCTTATTTCACAGATTTAGATCAAATGTCACATTTCTGTTTTTGACATTCTGAAAATCACATTGTGATTCATATTCATATTACATAATCACTAAAACAATAACAGAAATGAGAGGAGCATTTGGATTCTGATAATCAGTAAGCTGTTGTATAATCTAGTAATTACTAAACTATCAGACACTGCAGCCTTTTTTCCATCATCCTTCTATCTTGTCTGTTTTTCCTTCCTCTTACCTCCTGGAGGACCTCTCTGGTAGTCCAGGTCTCTATGTTGGTAGTCCAACTCCCGGTGCTGATAGTCCTGTGGATAATGTGGCTGCATGCGTTCATCTGGCCTCAGGCCTGCTGGTGGCGGGTAAAGCTCCTCCTGGGAATGGTTAATCCGCTGCAAAAAGATAAAACACAAAATCAAAAACAGGGACAAATTATAACAGGAAAAAAGAAAGAAAGATAAATGTGATGGTCTCATGCTGCTCTACCTGCATGCTGTTGTGGATATTTTCAACCACAGGAAGACGTTCTCTGTCCTCCATGCCTTGCCAGTGCTGTGACGGCACTTGTCCTGGACCCACAACCCGATCCTGACTCTTGGAGGCGGGGATGGTGAAATACTCTCTGGGGTAGGTCTGGGTGGGGATGGGGTAGGCCTCTGGGCGAGGAGGGGAGGGCTCATCCTAAGGAGTAAAAAAGCAAAAATTAATCTGAGAAAAGAAAACACTATAGAAACTTTTCGAGGTCTACACAAGCAAAGCTTTATGCACAATAAATGAGAAATGATTTCTCATCTCTGCTCAAGATACTGAGTGTCCTCGAGTGTTGGTGTCAGTCTCCTGCCATCTGGCCTATTGGAACATTCCACATCAAGGCGCCACCAGCTTCAGCTGTACAGTTACTCACGTCTGCACACAGGTTGCCGGTTGAGACGGAGGTGATCTTGGTGCCAGGTCCTCCGGGGTACACGGATTTACTCGCAGGACTCTGGCCCTGATCTGTTGGAGGAACAAGAGAAACTATCATTTCAGTACCATAAATACCTTCACACACAATTTAACAGTATAATTAGTGGCTAAAATATATACAAAAATTGATGCTAAAGCTTTACTTTAGATTTTCCATCTACCTCAATACTGTGGGGACTTTTTAGGATGGTTTTTCGCATTTTCCTGATTGGTTGTTTAACTTGCATGGACATGGAGTGAACGAAACAACGATAGATAACACACAAACTATTTTGTTGTACGACAGTATCACTGCTAAACAGAAACAGTTATAAGCTCTTCTACAGACCTAGTATGACAAATCCACATCTGTTCCCTGTAACAGCAAAAGACAATTTATGGATGTTCACATCCAGTTGTAAACAAGTCGGGTTTGAGCTCATTTCTGGTAAAATATTCAAAATATTCCCAGAAATGAAATGATTCCTGAAGAAGAACTCTCCATTTTCTTTATGGGGACTTCTATTGCAGTATTTGTTATTTTTCCACTCCATTCTTATTTTTTTCTCATCACATAAATCATGAAAATGTGACAGATTTTCATTTATTTCTTTGCAGCTTTAGGTCTGCTTCAGTAGTAAATGTAAACCTGGCAACAGGATAAAGGTCTGACAAATTCACAAAATCTTTGAAAGTACTTTATGAGAAATGAGAATGTGGATTTGCATGAACAGGAGCGTTATAATGAAGCTCTACATTCAATATACAGTCTGCATCCAGTGAATGAGCTTCCACAAAACTCTTGAAATGTTATCCAAGGATGAAATTTAGGTTTAGACTATTATTTGAGCCATTTCAATCATTGGTCTCAGGAACCAGGTAGGTACTTGTCCTCAAGTGTTTTTTCTTTTTTCTTTTTCACTTATTGGAACAGCAATTTCCAGTGGAGTACCTCAGGGATCCATTAAAGGACTTGCTTTATTTATGTTACAAACATGCTTTCTTTATGGCAAGAATTATGACTTATTTCATACATAAGGACAAAAACTAGATTTTTTTCTGTTTAGTAACAAAGATAAGATAGTCAGCATTGGTAAACATCTTCAGACCCAGGCTCTTAAAATCACTGATCAAGTTTGTAACCTTGTTGTTTTAATGGGCTCAGATCTGACTTTCAACAGCCACTTTCAAGTAGTCACCAAGGTAGCTTTTTACCAGCTCTAAACATCTGCACCTGATCTAGAATGCTGCTAACCACGACCAAAGATCTGAACACATCAGTTCTAAGAAATTTTCTTAAATCCAGGTTGAAGACATTTCTTTATCATGCACCTATGCATGAAATCTGCAGTGTCTTTTAATCATATTCATTTACCTATTCTATAACAACCTATGTATGCCATGTCTTAACATGATTTTAATTGTTGATGCACTGTTTTTATTTTCCTGTATATATTCGATCACAAATTATGTTCATAAAGAATTGCTTTTATATACAGAATGTGCCATTATAAATAAACTTTGCTTGCCTTATTGTCCTAAAAATGTCAATACCAAATGAGCCTGACAACACAACGGCTTAGCTAGCAGTGTGGTGCCACTATTGGGGTTTCCATCCACCTAGTCTTATTTGAATTTTCATAAATAGGGAAAATAAACATTAATGGAAACGCTAGAAATTCGGAAAAAGGATGAAAATGAGCAAAAAAGTTTNCATTAATGGAAGCGCTAGAAATTCGGAAAAAGGATGAAAATGAGCAAAAAAGTTTTTAGGCTTGGAGGGGGGGGATTGGTCGGCGTATCGATAAAAGTAAAGTTAGACTTTTTGTTATGGAAAAAGGTTTTGCAAATAAACGATGACTGGACCAGATACCTCTTCACACGTCTGGATGCTGGAACGGATATTACATCACACATAAACCTCGTTACTCAGAAATTCCAATCATCAGACTCGTTTTGTTTATATACTTTAGAATTTTTTTTTTATTATTTTTTTTTTTTTACATACAGCTGACTTTAATCCATGTGATTTGTGTTCCTCAAATCTTCTGAATCTTTTCTTTCAAAACTCTTTTTTTCATTTTCAGCTTCAATTGTGCTTGTTTCGTGGCAGAGAGACACTCCCTGATGACGTCATCTCAGGGCGCACTCTCCTCTCAATAATTCCAAAATAATAAATGGAAACGGGCATAAATTAGCATTTTCTTTTTGCACATTTCACTAAATTCGCTCAAAAATTCGCAACATTTGGATGGAAACCTGGCTACTGACTTTCAACCTCAACGTATTTTGCAGGAATCATATATATTTGTCACATTTTATTCAGACTTGAAATTCAATAAACAGATTATTTAAAGAAAAATAGCAAGATTCAGAGCATTTTTAAGTTCCCATGCAGAACTGAGCACATCAAGGCAAGTGTTGCAAATGACAAATAAACACACATTTACACCGCTGCATGTGTTGGGAGAGGACAATTTACTCAGTAAAATGGAGGTAAGCATGAGGACTTACTGGCTACGTTGGGGCTGGAGCGATGGTCGGCCCGGTTCTTCAGAAGCCGGTCTTCGCTGTTCATCTTCTTTGGTTCGGCGTAGGAGTCCCAGCCAGGCTGAGGGCTCTCCGGGGAGCCGTTCTGCACAGAGTTGTTGTACAACTCGAAACCTTCGCTTTTTGGTCGCATTTTCCCGTTCTTCTCTCGGCCTCTGTCCGATGCTGAGGGGTGAGAGAGAAAAAGCAGAGCGTTTTAGAACGAAATGATCCTGTCTGTTGCTGCAACTCTGAGTTTGGATTGATGATTTTCTAAATTAAGTTGCTGTTTGTTTGGTCAATAAATCTGTCGAGGCATAATTGTTTTATCCAGTCTGGAACTAATCATATTAAGCACTTTGAAGTGATGACCAGCAGCTAAATGACTCACCTCTGAAGTTGGGACTTATGTTTTTATTTCAGATGTAAATTCATTAATAAAAAATACAACACAGCTACAGGTTTTCTTTCAAAGTATCAGCTTCCTTTAGTTCAGGTCATCAGTGAAAATCTACACTCGTGCTGACCGCTTTCAAACCTCCTTTCACCTTCCGTTGCTTAAACTTCTCCATCGGCTCTGTAAAGCACTGCGGTCGAGGGACTTTGGGGAAAACGCCTCTTTATCGTCATCCTGAACCGCAGACTAGCTGGGCCAAAAGACTTCCTTAATGAATCTGGGGTCACATTCCAGCAGACAAAGACCCGCACACAACCAGACGACCCTGTAAACGCCGAACCATGTATGTGTGCAGAGATTTTCTCACGCACACACACATATACACACACAGCTGGCTCTGGCCACAAGCACTCATTATATCGTTCAGACTGCAAACTGGATTTTTACTGTGCTGTGGAGAAGACAACAAGGACACACTGTCTGGATACGTCTGCTTCTCCTCCATCATCCACGGAACCAAAATACCAACAATAGCCCATTCATTACGGCTGCAAACTGAATAAAATGTGCATGCTTTTCATGATCGTGTGAGCTTTGAAGTTGTAAATTGTTAATTGTTTTGTATAGAATTATAGAAGAAAGGCGGCATCACATTATAGTTAAAACCGCCAATTTCTCAATAATTATTTGTATCACATAACAAAGGACACAACAATGATTTAAAACACAAATGAAAGAATATCAAGAGACTTTTTTTCATAAAGAATAAAAATTCCCCACCGTAAAAAAGCTGTTAAATAATCATTTTTTACATTTTGGCTTAGAGAAAAGACAAAAGATTGCAGCAGTTGGCCACCAATCAAAATTGTTGCAGATCAAATTAAATTAATCAGCCGTCATTAAACCATAGAAATCATCGCAATGAGGCAAAGTTGTTCCCAGTTAAAAGGAAAAGAAGGATAAAAATCAGATTCATGCCTCAAAAAGAAACCGTGCAGGTATAAGCAGTTTGTAATATCCTTCTAATCTGGGAAGACATAAATCACTACAAGTTTGAAAACAGTTTGAAGTGTGTGAACTCACCTCTGGGCATCATGGGGCTCGGCTGGTTG
>JAPMNP010723172.1:0-10973 GCA_029874935.1 Atherina boyeri | reverse complement strand
TACGTCACGTCATACGTCACGTCATACGTCACGTCATACGTCACGTCATACGTCACGTCATACGTCACTTCCTGTCTTTGGTTCGCTGGATGGTCCGTTTGCACTCACTGCCAGAGCACCGGACCAAAGTTCGCTTGCAAACAGTACGAGACCCCTGGTTTTCAAGCGGACCAGAGTTCTGTTCTTTGGGCCACACCAGAGTGTGAATACCTGTTCACACTGCTCCAAACATACCAGACTATCCGATGAAGTGGACCAGAGTTCCCTTAGAGCGGACCAAACAGTGTTGTGTGAATGCGCCCTTAGTAGCCTTGAGTTAAACTTCCACTCCCCCTCAAGATAGTGGGAGTATAAAAAACTCATTCATTTTGTTTAACAGTAAAACATGAAAAAAAAAAGAATAAATAAAAATGTACTTCACAGCTTTAAGCACCTGTACAAGCTTCATCTAGTTCTTAAGTATATTTTTGATACATTTCTTTTTCTGGGGCCTAAAACATCCTAACCAAACAGCAACCTGAACGGGATGAAAGAGATGTTTATAAAAACGAGAAATGATTCTGAAGAATGCACCAAAAGAAAATCGGTACATGCACATCCTTTGACAGGATACTGACCTTCAATGGATTAATGCTTTAAGAATTTGCCTTTCATACAGCTTAGCACAGAAAAATGTAATGTCACAACAACTCTCTCTTCAGTCCTCACCTTTCAGCATGCACACCAGCCACGCCGCTACATCAGTTCCTTTTATATGCTGTTGTCCTTTAATGCTCCCATGTTATGACCCTCTCCCATTGGCCAAGTCTATTTCCCATTCATTCCATACATAAAACATCACGGCACAGCCAAAAGCATTAGAGCAGCCTAATGACTCCACTTGTCTACAGAAAACCGCAACTATCCCACCTACAGAAAATCTATTGAGTTGCTTCACTTAAAGCCAAATTCTGCTGTAATGGAAAAAAAAAGGTTTTAGAAAGAAAAGGAGGGCAAACAGGGCGAGGAGACCAGACTACACGAGAAAAGAATAGAGTAAAATAGTGTAAACTCTTCCTAGTCAGTTTCCATGGAAACAAGCCCTCTGGTGGGATGGTGGTGGAAAAGCCTCAGCAGGAGACGATTCAACAGAGGCAGCATGCAAATATCTTTTGTGTGAGCTGACTTTAAAAGCATATGGGCATATATGTTGCATTTAAAAATAGCCAGATCTGTTTCTATTAAAGCATTTATGTGCTATGTTTCTGAGTGATTCTTATGTGGACAGCAAGATTTGGAAGCAGAGGGGGATGCTGGGAAGTGGAGTCAGACAATGATAAAGGGTGTAACTAGAAGAAGAGAGGATGAGGATGATCATAGGTTGGTTCTTTCTCCAGCCAATTCCTTTCTTTTCAAAATCAAGAGATGTGCTTTTCCGGGTTTTTAAAATCAGGATGTTTTCACACACAAAGACAAAAACAAGATAAACAAAGACTGAAAGGTTTGTCTACCTTCTGGTATTGCTCTTTGGAGGCCAGAGCTTCCTCAAGCTGCTGCGGTGTGTAGGTGTAGATGGCAGATCTGTACGTCGTCCCAACATCGTTCCCTTGACGCATCCCTGAACACACGCATACAAACAAATGTGGAAATGAAGACGGGAGGATTTCAGCTGATGTGAGACGCCTTCGTCTCCAGTTTTTTTGGCAAAGGGAACATCACATTATGGGAAAACAACAGCTGACAGCTTTTCCAAAAATATGACCTGCCTGTCTTGGCAGAAGTGAAAGCTGATTTGATCATTTCATCTTTTGGTTGTCAGCTTGTCAGCTTCTCAGCCTCAATGTTTTCAACTTTTTTTTTTTTAGGATAACGTTGGATCGTGTTGTTCTATTCATCAGTCCCACGCAGATGAAGGCATTAATAGTTTATGATGACATTTGAGCTTGTGTGATCAACCTTATGACATTACCTCACCTAACCTGTACCTTCTGTTGTGGATATTAGCAAGCTAACATTCAAGACTCAGCACAAAAACTGAGGAAATTCATGTTTAGTGGATTATTTCTTTGTTGTAACAATGTTTCTTGCCAATAAATGTGAGACCGTTGACAAGCATGTTTATTTGCTTTTTAAATGGAGCCATATTTTTAAGGAAAATGCATTTGCGGGATTAGTAGCAGAGTTGAGTTTGTGGGTTGTCCCCATGAAAAAATCTTCTCTGCCAATGCCAAACAGCTTATTCTGCTGTTGTCAGTAAAAGCTGAGAAGTGGGTATCCCAAGAAGACAAAACCACAAGAAGATAATTTCCTCTTAAGAACCAACGTCAGTCTTTTACAGATTTGCAGTCATGGTTTGCAGGACGATACTCTCCATTCAGACAATCCAGAACAGACTACACACAGCCAATCTCAAGCCTCATAAGTATCATCCATCGTCCTACATAACGGACGCAGACAGCGGATAGCTTCCGTCCTTCACGTGTTTTAAGTCGGACCCGTCTTGTCCGTCAGTTTGTGGAGATCAGTAAAATGGACGGATGAACTCATCCGTTTCCTCCGTTAGCAAAGAAATACCCATGGTGACCTTTTGGGGGAGTAGTGAGGAAGATTTTTTTCATCTGGTCCCTCTTTTTTTAGGCGGAAGTGGCGAGTAAACAAGGTGAGTGAACTAGCGTGACAATGGAGACTGGGGGGTTGTGGACGTGCAGCGTAATTATTATTATCAGATTGCCAACATGACAACCTTCTCAAGTTTCCAGGAGCATCTTTGTGAGCTTGTCCGTGGTTACAAATGGCTTTATGACCAGAATTAAATTAATGAAATCCCCGTTGCATTGTGGGAGTAGCCCTTGCAACATAGCTCTCATGTCTGCCATCTAGTGGATAAATAATGTATAGAATTAGGGAGGAGTCCAAATTGACACAAATGATGTGCTGATTGCTGCCCTGATGGGGTAACAGTTTGTGGTGGACGTAGTGTGATGGCGCCTGCTGCCATCTCCCTCTTTGGAAAAACAAGGCATGTCATCTTTGGAGGCAATATGCAGAGACGATATCAAGATAATATTCTGGAACCAGTGACAACCACATATCTTCCCAGTCTGGGACCAACTCCAGAATTTGGGCCGGGAGTGGATGGTATGGCCTGTCTGAAGCCCTGACATCAACCCCATTGAACACTAGTGGGATCAGCATGTATGTGCTATTCGTGCCACAATGAACAACACAACCATTGGTGACAAATGCTGGTTGAGGAACAGGATGCCATCTCTCAGCTGTGTGTGACCAAGCTGGTGACCAGCATGAGGAGGAGGTGCCAGGCTCGTGTGGCAGTGTGTGGTTCTCCCACATGCTACCGAGGCCCCTGTTTGTTAAATGGAAAAATGATCAAATCGCCAATGAACCATCTTTCTTCAGACTTCATCCAATAAACAACACCAAACAAGAGTCAGTAACAAAATAAGCTGTTTGGCATTTGACAAGTTCACGGGCACAACCCGCTCAACTCTTGTTCTTAAGATTTATTGGCAATAAGCGTCATTGCAACAAAGAAATAAACTCTGTTAGTTTAGTCAACATGTTAAACTGTTGACAAGCTTGTTTTAGGGATGATGCATAATACTAAATGTTGCTAACTAAATGTGGTGGCCATTTTCAAATTTAATGTGTATGAAGCAGATATTTCAGAAACTCCTGGTTGTAAGATAATGATCCCTTTTACTTAAATGTGACTCACCAGTGAAGGACTGCAGGTTGTAAAGATATAAAAAGGAACCCAGAGTAAAATGACTTAGATGGCTTATTCAATTTACAGAAGATTCGGTTATGTGGAGGGGATATTTTCAGACTCTATACAGTATGTCTTATTTTTTTTCTTTTTATAACATTAGAAAAAAATCTTTTCATCTGTAAAACTGCCCTTTTTGTTTATGTCGCATCCATTTTTGGTATTGATATCACCGAGCTCAAGAGGCCCAACCCTTTTCCTAATACACACAGGGTCGATTCCTCCATTTGTCGCCCCTCCTTGCATCAAGGAATTAAGGACTGATATGAAACAAGAGGAGGTGAGCTCATTTAAAAGAATGACAAGTCATTATTTCATGTGTTTTTAACACATTGTGAGTTAAATGGGAGGTGTAACCATTGACTGTTAAAATATATGGATAGCGTTTCCGCCTCATTTGTTTAAAATAGAATTGAAACCAAATAGGAAGTTCCCAGTATTGCCACCTCGGCACCGTTACACGTCACTCCCGGAAAATACAAAAATGGGCAAAGAGGTGGGGCTGAGAGGGGGGCTGTGAGCGGGGAAGTGGATTATTGACACCTAGCTGCCCGTAGCTAAGAGCTTACTCGGAGCTAACGGGAGCCAACAGACGTAGGGGAGCTAAAGCTAAGATGCGAGTGTTAGCCGGCCAAATACCAGAGTTGTGCTTGTCTGCATCCCTCTGCCTCTTCTTGCCGCTGGATTTCACCATAAATTTAAAAGCGGGAAAAATCCGCTAGCCAAAAGCGCTAGCGCTAACAGCCGCATCTGTCACCTGTCAATCAATAGGACACGCTACTAATTTAGCTAATTAGAATAAATTCACCCACCTCACAGTTGTCACGACGATAAACTTGACCTATTAAATTTAAAATGGATTTTTGTACCAGGCTGTAAACATGTTTATCTCTGCCGTGAAGTTGGCCTTTTTAACATGGCAGTCTATGAACATGCTCTGTTTTGGAGCCCCTGGTGGAGGAGAGAGGGGAACTGCAATTTTTAGCACTTCCGCATAGGCTTTAACTTTCACTGCTGGAAGTTGCCCCTTGGGTGTGATACAGCTGAATCATCAATCCAGTTTTTTATTACAGCTTGGTGCTGTATTTAATTATTTCTGTCAGATTTAAATCTGTTTGGGTATAATATAAAGTACATTTTCACTTTTAATTAAATTTACTATGTATGATTAACATGGCACACTCCCTTCAGATACTGTAGGTACTATGTAAAAAAAAACTTCTCCAGGAAGGAAATCCTCTCTTGTAGCTCCTCTGGATATCCTCCTATTTTCTTAATCTTTTCTACTGCAGGTGCATTTTGGGAACTGAAATATCCTTCAAAATATTTAGCTGTGATTATTTTTAGGGGGCAATAGATGAGAAGGGTGAAATTCGACAAATGATGGGAGCCTGTAGTCTGTGGTGAAAAAGATGGTTTCCGTTTGGCCTTTCAGTTTGAACTTGCGTGCAGCATAAGTGATCAAAACATTGAGGACATTATTCAAATGTTCCCCAAAAGAAAAAGATCAGCGAGGTGGGAAAGTGAGATTATCTGTGCAGCAAACGCCTTTTAGTGCTAACTGAAAAGGAAAATACTGTGAAGACCTCTGCCTCCTGTCGTTTTGTAATAAGCTGAGGGGGCAGCCAGTTTAACTACACGCTGTTCAGAAAGTTCAAGTCCAAACTGTTTATCTTTTTAGTCTCTGTTTCCTGATGGAAAGATCACTCAAATAGACACACTCACAAGTGTGGACTGTTGCTGCTACATTTTTTTACAACCACATAACACCTGCGACTGAGTGTAAAAATCCATAATGGAGCATTTGCTAGGGTAGCCATGACATCTTTTAAGTTTGAGTTGTTTTGAATGGTAAAATGTACTTTTCTTATTCTCTAAAACTGAGAGGGCGCCAATATCTGTCTTCTGCAGATAAAATACTGACTCATCATTAATACTTCACACAAACCCCATTTTAAGAAAAGAAAACTAGTTCCTTTAAAGCAAAAGTACAGGTTTTTTTTTAACCTGGACTTTATTTATAGCATGAAATATGTTCATAAACTCACCCGGACMATTTTGGAGTTACTTGAAGTCTATCGGGAGATATTTCACGGCTTTTCAGCCTCTAAATAAGACATTATCTGCCACAAAATGCCTTAATTTCGTCACTGTTTAGTTATCAGTTGCTGTACTATCCCTCTGTGCTTTCAGAGCAGCTTTGTTGTAATCCCCGGATTTTTAAATGCTTAACAAATGCTTCCGTCAACTTCACCCTTATATATAGTTTTGGGCAACATGGCTGAATATTTATCTGATTTTGAGGATGTGGGCGACGACTTCGAATACGATGGACGGGGAATGGAAGTAAACAGTAGTTCCCTTTATGGTGGCACACGGCAGTGGCTCTATGGTTTCTACAGTGAATCTTAGTAAAATATTTGAAAAAGCCCCGGATGACAACAAAGCCGCTCAAAAGGATAGTACAGCAACTAATAACTAAACACTGTTGAAATGAAGGTGGTTTGTGGCAGATAATGTCTTATTTAGAAGCTGAAATGACGTTGCCCCGACCACTTCCATATAATGGATTTGTACGCCAGCACAATGGATCTAAATATCTCCCGATAGACTTCAAGTAACTCAAAAATTGTTAGGGGTATTTTATGAACATATTTCATGAATAAGGTCGAGGTTAAAAAAACTGGTACTTTTCCTTTAAGGCTGATTGTTGTGAAGACTTGTGTTACATCAATGTTGTGTTTTATCTGGAAACTTCAAACAAAAGCAGCACCAAACGGCAGCGTATTGACAGTTTATAGTTATAACTCACTAAAAGGGAGTTGTCAAGTGATTCCATATCATGTTACCAATAATGCATAAAGCAGATAAGGTGATAGTTGCTGTAGGTCAAAATATGTAGATTTTTAAGTATTTATTTTGTTTTGGTAAGAGCAAATTTTAGTAGGAAATGGGCAAAAGAGCATACTGAGGCCTCTTGGTCTTATTAGTTGAGATTTGTTTTAGCAAGGGCCATTAAAGTCACACCGTGTAACTCTTCTGGTTTAGCGCCTCTAGAGGCCAAAAACGTCATTACATGTAGCAAAACAGCCTGCGGAGCTCTTTTAATAAACACTGTTTATTGCCCCAATAAAACGTAACAAATAGGTCAAATAATTTGGGTCAAAACCTCCGTGGTGTGACTTTAAGAATAACAGATGGAATTCTGATTCTGGACCAACGTTGAAGTTAGTGTTAGTAAAAACTAATATAAACTATTTGATGGACAGCAGAGAAAAGAAAGACAAGTTAGGATGAATTGAGTCTGAATCACATCTAACAGATCAAAAAACTCTGTTTTCCGTGTGTCACAGCATGTGTTAATGACCTGATGAACAGTTCACACGTCCTCTCCTCTCGGGGATGAGGCATCAGAATGGAAAAGTGGGTGAAGTTGTACCTTGAGTCGGGTCATGACTTTCCCAAAAGACTTTGAGCAGACTGGCGAAGCTGATGTTCTCTGGATGGAAAACAACTCGCACGACCTCGGTGTGTCCCGTCTTTCCTGCAAAATATAAAACGCTTCAGTTAGACTCATGTGTATCATGTCGCTTGCATGGAGTTTTAGGATGTTTTCAACATTTGTGAGAGCGAATATAAAAATATATATGACAGTATGAGAGTAAACAATTGAATGAATGGTTCATTTGTGAGCTTTTTTTAATCTACTGAATTAATTGTGTTTATTTATTTGTTTATATTTAATCTTATGTATGCATTCATTCTTATTTTACTCATCTATTGTTGTTTTGTTTCATCAAAATCTTTCTCTTTTTTCTGTATTCATTTTGGTTTTATATCACTAAATAAATTCATTTAAGGGTTAACTGATGGAAACTGAAAAAAGTTGGGAGGTTGAGAAGCGACACCATTATTTGACAGTCACGAGTCCAAATAAAAAAATATTTTTCCTGTCTTCATGGATCAACTAAAAAGGTCTTGGTCCTGCTGAAGTAACCACATCACCTTCATGGTAACATAGGTCTCTCAGAAATTCCATCATCCACCTCTACCGAACGCCTGCTTTGTTTATCTTTTTACAACCCGTCGCCGACAGGCAAGTCACCTCATCAGTCACAACAGAATGGTCTAGGTTGTAGACCAAGACCAAAGTTCTTTTCATTCTAGCATTCAGAAATATTTTTTGGGAACTTAAAGGACAAGTTCGGTATTTTACACTTAAATTATCACTAAGGGACCGCCGGACTCAAAGTGTCCTTATTCGCTGGTTCTAGGACTTTTGACTGCATCTAATTGTATTTAAAATGATTTCAAGACTAATTAATATACTGATGTATTAACATCAGGAGCTATGAATTTCTCCAGCAGACAATGAAAACACAGGAGTAAATAAAAACTATTTTAAGTCAAGGTTGATTTGCTTGTTGCAGACTGTACCACATCATCTTCATGACGACTTGATAACGAGTTGCTGTAACTTTTCTTTTATATGAAAACATGGGGATTTCTGTAATAGGCATTCTCAAGATAAAAGGTCTTTAAAATGACCAGATATACAATAGAAAATGGTAGAAATACACCACCTGTCCTTGAAAAGCCCGTACCGGTCCAGAACTGATTTTCAACCAAAACGAGAGTCAAATAGCAGCTGGTGCTGGTAATGAATGTGACCCATTACGTGACACCCCATCTTCCTCACGTCTCTCATTCCACCTCCACTCCTATGTCTCTCTCTGTCTTATTACTTTTTTAATATCTGGAGCTATGGATTCTTTCAGCAGATATTGGTGAACAGAGACAAAGCAGCGGCCGACATTAAATTAATGTCTCACCAGGCCAATCTCGCAGGAATAAATTCATCTTGGACAGGATGAGAAATACAGTAAAGATTGGAATCAAGGCAGAAAATAAAGCTGCAGCTGTCTGCATAATGTACATTTAGCTGCAAAATGACCTCATAATTTGGCATTTATTCAGAGTGAATGATCAAGCAAGTTTGATCATCCTCCATACAAATTCCCACATCCTACAAAACACTGAAATAAATCTTAGTTTTAAATCACATTTTGTAATGTTTTTCTTCAAATCTCCTCAGTTTGTTTATAAAAGTATGAATTGTCTTTATTGGCCATTGAATGGCAATAGAACAAGCTGTAAACACAACGCTCAACAAATCACCCTGTGTTAGAGAGCAGCTGGGTATTTATACATCAAGCTGCAACTGAGCAACATTAGCTTTCATTTCGAGGTGTGATTTTCATCACATAATGTATGCGCAACTATTTTTGTAATTCAGTCTTTCAGCTCTGTTTAGTGTCCACCGTTTACTCACAGAAGTCGATGTGGACCTTTGTTGGTTAGATGTTCACAGTCTGGTTCCCACATGGTTTGTGTAGGGCTCGCTCGGTGGAGAGTAGACTATGGGCCGGATTTATCAAAGGTTTGCACACGTGCAAACTCGTTACTAGCGCAAAAAAAACATGTAAACTGATTGAAGAGCATGCAAAGAAGATTGCGTCTGCTAAAGCTGCAAAACAACGGACGTAATCGAGTTAGTACTTCCAGATTGATGAATATGTAATTTGGGGCAGCCTGACGCATTTGTGCAGATTTGGGGAGGAGTTTATGTAAATATATCAATGTAGTTTATCAACACTGAGATGTCTTCTGCCAGTGCTCTGCCGGTTTACGTGGTAATATGCAATTATAGCTTGAAAGAATTTCTTAACCTTACATGAACATTTATAAACTTAAAATACTGTGAAATAAATTTGTAAAATAAACTTAGTCAAATAAACTTAAAACATTGTGGGAGTGGTTAGGCCTATTTTATTTGATTCTGAGAGGAGACATGGAAATATAATTGGTCTCAATTGGTTAAAATTTGGCTTTAAACTTTTTTTCGGAGCTTGAGCTTGCCATGATCACTTCAAACCACATCACTCGTAAAATTCTCATTTAAATAGGACGTATCCAACGCGTTTGCACGTGTAGCTATTTCTCCGATCACTATTGATAAATCACCAGCAAATGCTGGTCGCACCCCACGCGAAAAGCTCTAGATTGCGTCGGCAAATGACTACACGCTAATTAGGCTCTTAGTAAATCCGGCCCCATATTTATCATTTTTATAGCCTCCGACATATAACAAAACCATTGGCTCTCAGAAGACAGTGCAACACCAATGCAAGGATGTGGCTTCACTTAGTTGGGGGCTTCTTAAAACCCCAAAATGATTTGTGATCGCGATCGAAATCCAGGTATTTCACTTGGAAATTGATGGAACTGGCCTCTAGAAATGATCCCAAACAGAAACTATTTTAGCTGCTGTGATTTGTAAATAATATTTTTAATATGTTTTACAAAAGAAGTCAAGGATTCAAATGTTTCCTGCTCTTCTAGAGATCAATGTATATGTGCAAGAACTGAGCATGATATAGTATTAAACTGGCAAGGATGTAAAGCGAGTCCAACCCATCTATAGTTTCTGACTGTCAGTGCTTCGGTCACATTTGGTGTTGAGGTTTGATTGCAGTCATGCTCACAGCTAACTGCAATTTTAGTTTCCATCTCATTTTGTTTACACCATCAAACTGGAGGATTTTCATCTGTGACCATGAATGGCGCTAGTATGGATTTTAAACTATTGCTTAGCTATACAGGTTAATCATTACTGACCTGCATAATGCTTCCCGTGTGCTTTTCACAAACTGGTGAATAGGAAAATATTCCAGATCTGCAGCACCTGCAGGACTTACTCAATATTAGGTGGGTGGCATGACCCTTGTATATGCTATCTGATTGGTGCTTATTTTGTTTTTAAGTCTGTTTGAAGACTTCTTCTTATTAATGGGTGTCTCTGATGACAGAAATGCATCAATACACCTCAAGCAGAGAAAAACATAGGAAATAATATAAAGCAATCCTGAAAGATTTTACACAGTTTGGTGCAGAACTTGTCCAACTATTGCAAAAATCCCCTTCCTGTGCCATCTGGTAATCCCTTTGCTCCTGCATCAGTTGGATGTAGACACCTGTACACACACTCCAGCCTTAAAGGAGCCATTTGTAAGAATTATGTATCATCTTTATTGTAAGTTATCATTAAATGGTGCCGATACGTTACAAGAAATTAAAAAATTATGTTTATTTCAAATACTTCTATCACTGACAACCGTAATTTAGCCAGGATATTCTCATTTCAAAA